>JAANSM010000992.1:0-21572 GCA_036850725.1 Orchesella villosa | reverse complement strand
GTAGTAGCAATTGTTTGCGAGATACTTTTTAAAGGTTCACCATAATGACAGAGGTAAAAAAAGAGAAGTTTGTCTACTGAAAAAACTTGCCTTTTCGGAGTTGGGTGTAGTGGATTTGTCGCTTGATCGAGTTTTGAGGTCAGCATCATCTTTTTGACGACGAGTCGGCATAGTTGATTTCTTCTCGGCATTCTTGAACAAACTGTAGAATTGGGCCACGTACGTGAGAACCGAAAGTCGGTCAGGAACTTCGTGGGCGGCCATATCTGCAAAAATTGAGTAGAAATTAATCGGTGACGATAAAAGAGGGGAGAGAAAGATGAGAGATTCTATTTGATTTGAAAAAGGAAGAAAAAAAACTACATGCTGAAAAACTCAAAAGAAAAAGACGGTGACAGTGAGCTTCTCGCACAAGTAATAATATATTGACATGAGAGGGAGGGAATTAGTTTTACATTTTTCGCACAATCATCATCTCCACATCATTACCAACACTCTTGGCATCCCTTGGCATGGTCAGAAGATGATGAAAAAGTAGGCAAAGAGAAGAACGTTTTTATTATCTGAAACCATTTTGTAGTAAACCACTCGTAAATTGGATGCATTTTTAAGTGGCTTTCCTTCTCTCACATTTTTTCAACTCTTTTTCACTCTCCTCAAAAGTAGCCTTAAGAATTTTTTTTTCGATTTCAAAGAAAAGACAGGAAAAAATAACGAGGCTCATTCCCAATTCACACTTCATACTTAAGTACCTACATTTGTTCAATTATAAAATGAATGATATATTTATATGGTGGTGTGGTGTGGTACGCAACTTTTCTAACAATAATACCACACTGCATAATCATTTTGCTTTTACACTCTGCCGTCCTCATCATAATAATTCCCATTCNTGTGGTGTGGTACGCAACTTTTCTAACAATAATACCACACTGCATAATCATTTTGCTTTTACACTCTGCCGTCCTCATCATAATAATTCCCATTCCCTTGCGATGATAAGATACAATAATGTGATATAGCGAAAAATGCAAATTTTACACAAGTGTACACACACACGAGTAATAGGTAACGAAATAAATTGTTATCCCCATTTTTCTCAGTTACAAACTGGTACTAAACACTAAAACCACATTGAAAAAAGTAAATATTTGAAAGGAAGACGAAAACAAAACAGAAAGAAAAAAAATTGAGGAACGCCTTACCCTCAGGATCAAGCAAAGCAGGTATTCCCAGTTTGCTCTCTGCAGTTTCAAATGCCAAAGAGCAATTACCAATAATGTCTGATGGGTCCAACTTGTCATAATCACTGTAAATAAATAAAATAAATACAAGCTGAAGCTTATTTTTTTGTTTGCAGGTAGTCATTTTAACTTACTTTTTAGTAGTTCATTATTTAGCCATTCTCGTTTCTTTTTCTTTTTCTACCTCTCTCTCTCTCTCTCTCTCTTGAAAAAAATTAATTTGTGTGCAGTGAGTTTAAGTCGTCGTAGCCAAATTTGGATAAACTTCATTTTAATTAAAGACAACTCCTCTCTCTCTTTGTAACATACTTTACATAAAATAATCAACTTTTTTACTACGTTTTACTTGAATATTCATTCCCATTTCTTATTCATAAATCATGTATGTCAAATCCTACATTTCTTTTTAAGTACACATTAGAACGTAAACTCTAGAAGGTTTTGGCAATGGCATTTTTATTAAGTTAAACAAATTGGTTCAAATCACACACATAAAACAACTTTGAAAACCGCATTATGTGGAAGTAATAGAATATGATGATGATATTGATGATGATTTACTACTTTCAAATAAGTACTTACATGAGATCTGGCCTGAATCGGTGGATAAGAGCACAAAATGCAAGACCGTTCCTCCAGCTGGTTGTCATATTATTAACAGCAACATGGGGGTATCCATCTGTGAGCTGTCTAGCCCACGCTTCTAGGGCGAGGGGCCCCCTCTTTTCACGGCCCATCTGAAAAATTACAAGGAAAATAAAAAATGTAACATGTGTGCAAACATTAAAGTAATGAGTAATGTGGATTCAAATCAAAACCATTGTTTTTGATAGTCATGCGATAAAATGTCGAATTACATTTCTTTTCATATGGTGCTATGAATGAGATTATGTGATATAAAATCGCCCACACATTGACAAGGAAAAGGTTTGGGGGAAAGAAAGTTGTTGAAATCATGTTGGGTTATGTCCGCAAAATAATTCTTAATGATAAAGATCAACCCGCGATATGAACAAAAAGGCATTATTATCAAAAGAATGACCATCACATCATTCACATCCCTAAATTCCAGATTGCCCACAGTTTTTTTACTTTTGGATTCATTCGCAATAATAATAACGATAATAATCTTCATGATTGCTTTATGTCTGCTGAGGAATAAAAGTAATGTAGCGTGCAGAACATGTGTGTGTGGGATAATTAATGTAGGTGGAGGTACAAGGTCTCTGATATAAAAAAAAATCCGTTTAAAAGTATATTTACTTTTTTTTCTCCTTTTAACTTTTCGCATTTTAAAAATATGGAGTCATCAACAATTCTAAAAACAGCCAAGACCTCCGATTTACCCAGAAATGGCAAGAAGAAGACAGCACCCATCGTTTTCATAACAATAGATAACAAACTAACTCCCTGCACGAATGACGAAGGTAAGCAAGTATACCTATGTTAAGCATCTATATAAGCGATATACTTGATCCGTAGATCAAAGGTGTGCATTGGAGAAGAATGGATTTTTTTCTTCTGCAAAAACTACATCAGCAATAATTCAACCTATACCGTTGATTCTGTTGCTAAAAATTCCATTCGCTGGAAATGCACATCTTATCCTTTCTGTTTGATATTCAAAGACCACCATGAAGTACAAAAATGAAGAAGCAGCAGGAGCAGTATATATCAACTGTGAACGACAATTACAATCTCTGCTTTTATAACTTATTTTTTTGTACACAATTATTACCCCAGCTAGAAAAATGACTCCTCTATCTCCCTCTTCATAAAATTTATGTGTACAAGAAAGAAAAAAGAACAACAGAAATGTGTGTGCACGCCTAATCGTTCTCGTGAGAGAGTGAATTCTAGCCCAACCCAGAAGGAATAACATTATCTGAATCACAATCACGAGAGATTAGGAACAGCACAAGTTGCTCCTTTTAAAGTGGGCAAAATACGAAATCAGAAAATCATATTTCCAAAACCAAATATATCAACCTTCATCTTGCCATCTGTGCTAGTACGATAACGTACGCATCAAAATTATTATTATGACTTTTCCGCTGGCTACATTTAAAAGGGATGTGCCTAGATTTTGTGAACGCGTCTCTTCAAAGGATGAAGGAATAGTTTTTATATTTTTATGAAGATTTTGATAATCATGATGATACCCATCAGATCAGCGTAATCGCTTTCTTTTTAGATACCATGATACCAATACCAATGATCGATGCGAAGAAACAAGATGAAAAACTGTGTCTTCCGCACTTCCCTTTTTAGTCAGAGTCAGAAAAACCACACCAAGCACCACATTCAAAACACAAATGCGATCAATCATCTAGATGTTTAAATGAGGAAGAAGAAATAGAAGAATAGGAAAAGAGCACATCATTGATGATAACGATTTGGATTATTGCCGTTTGCTTAGCATTATTTCTCAACTTTCCACCACGCTCACCACACCACCGTGATGACTTCGTCGTGGGAAATATGTCGATTGTTTAGCCACGTCAATATAATATGAAGAAATTGAAGAATGAAGTATTAGAATAAACCACAAAACTTAACACTTACCACACGTTTCTTTTTGGTTGTGAAGTTGTGAATAACTGATTTCTACTTAACCTCGTCAAGCTGACAATGAGAGTCAAAACGGAGATTTACATACGCAATCAATGCATGCACGACAGGTTTTATGAACCCTTCTAAATGTACGATTTCCGTGTGTAAGATTTCGTGTGCCTGACTTTCTGGAAACTGAGCTCATATAATATTATATAAGTGATTGTGAAAAGAAGATTCAGTTATGGCAGCTCTTTCTTTTCTGACTGATTTTGACTGAGTGAGTCAAGTATTTTGCTTATACACAGCATAAGTATACTTTGTGGTGCCTGATGGCACAGCTCAATAGACAGACTGCAGACGAAAAAGTTCAGAAGAGGCTCTCTCTGTTGTCACCAGCATAATAGTCCACATCCCACACATTCACATACGGAGGATCTACATATGTACAGCTCATTAAATACCCACAAAACTTCCATTAAAAACCTAGTTTATGACTGTGTTATTGACGCATTCAAGATTTACAGGTTTTTCGAGCATCAACCACCTTTTTTCGTTGTGAACCACATACAGCTGTAAATTGACCGTAATTGCCCTGGTGGTACGCTACAAAAATCGATATGGAATTACTCTATATATGTAGCTTAATTTTTAAGTGCAATTGTGAAAAATGGAAGTTGGTTGATGGCGATAGTTGCTCTTATCGTTTTATCCTTAGATTTACTTGATCTATATATGGTTATGCAATGACACGTATCGGATGACGGAACGGGAAATTAGGTAGTTACCCTCTCTACTTATTCACCATAATAATATCAAATCGAGTTGCAGACCTGAGCTGTTACTGCTGATGATATGATCATACAAGTGAACTGAACTTGAATGGTTGGACTTCAAAGGACAAAATGGACAAGTGTCACCTAAGGAAGAAGTTATTTAATGAGCTTTGCAGTAATATTCAATGATTTTTTGGGCCCGTGTGAAGAACAACTCTATAAGTCATTTCAAATCAAATGATAAACGACCCCCAGCCTCCATTTTCATTATCAGATAAAATCATCCAGTGGAGAAGAATGCAGATGCAAGTGCAAATATAATGTGAATATAGCATTAAAGCTGAATGTCATCTTTCCTACAATGAAATACATTTTTTTGTATACTTGTCCCTAGCATTAACCTAGAGACCTGTCTTACTCACTTTGGATTGGATGAGAAGCAAGCAATATATACATGAAGATGAACACTTTGTCAATTCCTTAATAATGATTTAGAAGGACAATCAAGTGGTTTTGGAATGGAGAGTCTGCAATTGTGCAGTAAAATTCAGACAGGCTGCATAAGAAAAGCTTTACAAGTGTGTTGTCTACTTAAACTCACCTAAAATAATAATGGCATCACCAATCACCATCCATGATGATGCCGTGCCACCAGAATCATTATTACATCTTCGAGCAAACCAAGGTCATATCCATATAAAGCCCGTATTACGCAACGATCCATAATCATACCCATTTTCGAAAGTAATTCCCTTTTTTATATGTACACTTTGATGGACGCGAAACCACCATATATTAGTGATCTTGTAGCATTATGTTTACGATAGGTATTGTAATGTGCTTCCAAAAAGAATATAAAAACTAACAAGGTGGAAATGATGAGAAAACAGGCTTTTCTCACACTAAAGCGAACAGTAAAAAAAGACTGCGCATTAGTAAAGTTCTGTTTATTCTTTAACCAACACCAATCCTTCTTCTCTTTGGCGTCGTGTCATTTGAGTCAGCGCTTTCAAAACGCAAACGCACTGCATTATTTACAAAATCTGCAACATAATGAATCATTCACACCAAGGATTTTTTTGTGAGTTGTATCTTTTGGCATATAATGGAACGGATAATCTTGAAAAAGGTTTCAAGACCATGTATTCTATTCACAACAAAATCAACATCCCTTTTGCATTTGCACTCTCATGGAATGACCAAGAAAATGAGACTATAAGGCAAATACAAGATATGTGGTAACGTGGTAATAATAATGATTCATAAAAGTCTACAGTCGGAGGATTCATTCATACCTAATATGCACTACTATACTATAATATGTACGTCAAATTTGCAGTTCTCAAGCTGTGCTTCTGCCTGTTTTTACAGCTTTGGCTTTGGCTAAGCTCACCTCTCTGTGAGCAGTATCAACATAAAAAGTGCATAATGGATTTAAAAAATCATAATTGAAAACAAAACTAGCTTGAACCAACTCTCAACTCAGCTGTTGATACAGTATTCTTTACTATAAAACTAGGGAAGGGAAGGGGAGAAAAGTAAATTGAAATCAGGTGTACAATTTTTTTGGTTGTGTGCTGCTGCTGAGCTGATCCTGCTCAGTCGATCCATACAGTCAATGACCAATAAAGGAATACCTAAATAACGGAACGGTTATGTAAATGTGTTTGCTCAGGAAGACCAGGAACCTCGTTAAAATCGACAGGATTAACGAGTATGGATATGGATGGCGTAACTAACTGCAATGCTACTTCACTACTGCATCCTTGTTGCACCGCGTAGTGCGAACTAAGAAGGGGATTTTTATGTCGAGAAAATGATTCTCGGGAATGGTCAGAATCCTCCATCGAGAGAGAATATCAAGGCAATAACTTATGTCGAAATAAGCCAACATTACCAATTAATTTTTGCCGAATATGAATGATGCTCATGATGTCAGTAGAAGCACAGGGCTCATCATGATTCATTACGTGATTTATAATGAAGCTTTAAAAAAGTGAATTTCAACCTTTAAACACACATTTGCATAATACACTTTGAAATTCTCTTTCTAAACTGTTAAGCTAACAGTTTTTTTTACAAGGGAATATATAAAAGGAAAGGATATAAAAAAGTATTATGAACAACCAACCAACTACGGTCAATATTAAACTAAAGAGATAAATGGATCCCTGCTAAGTCTCATGGCATATTCAATACTATCATCGTAATCATTTTTATTATTAATGTTTCAATACTATCGCCATATTTAATCCCTCTAACTGTCATAATGACACGAGGAAAATCAAGCAACATTTCTATTCCTCCCTTTATACTGTACAAACAATCACGTAACTTCTATGGCTAGCGCATCGCGTCGTCTGTCTCTCTGTACAAGACAAAATATACATGATTTGAAGAATTGTCACACAAAGAAACAACACAATTTTGTCTCCCCTTCACGTGCACTCCCTCACTTGTAAACATCATCTCTCATGAATCTCATCTCTCAACAAAAAGTCCTCCAAAACAAGTAAACTTGAAATGTCATGTCATCCCATATAAAACACGCATAAATAAGCTGTGTTGTGTGCTGCTGGCAGCATCTTAAATCTCGGTTTCAACTTTCAATTTACAAACTCTCATGATGTGTGGTAGCAAAGAGCAGTGACTTGGAGCTCTTGCATCATCGCATCGCATCGTCATGTCATGATGATTCAACATTCAACCAAAAGGTTTCTGTGCCACTGCCATCATCCAAATCCGACATTACACTCAATTTACCTCGTCGACTTTGTCTTCTCAGCGTATATTCCTATCTCATCATTATATATTCCACACGAGTTCTCCTCATACTCGGCTTTTACAGCAAGTAAAACAGTCATCGTCAACTAAGTTACAACACTACTACATCACATCGTTTTTAGGTACAACAGTCAACTTCTTGTTTTTTTTCTCTTGCTGGTCCTCTGAGTTAAATACAAGTGAAAGCAATATGCCTTGTCTGAAAAAAAATGAGTCCGTCGGCTCAATAAACTATCGTCGAAAGAGACAAATGGACTTTTGACTGAATAGGGTCTCTCTCTTTCTTGGTTTTGAGACCAGCAGCGTAAAAAACAGGATTATGTTTTGAAACAAAGCAAAGCAAGAGAGAGAGAAAAATCATTTGGTATTGAATACACTGTCTTTTGGCTACCACTTTGCTACTAGATCAATGTAATAATGGGTAATGAGTCACTTCATTAGAAATCATACCAGAAAATTACATTATGAGCGTTTGTATTTCGCTTCATCAATCCTACCACACCACCACCACCTCCTTCAAATCAAGTCTCATCTCAACTACAACTACAACCCCAACTCAAGTCAGAAGCATAAAACATTAAACGAAGTCAAATGGTAATGGTGTGATGCAAAGTTAACTAGTAAAAATTGTTGTTTATGGGCTCGACTCAATTGATCAGGTATGGCACTGAGAGAGCGAGACTCGTCGTTGTTATCATTGTTAGTAAATATACTTAAGTACATACGACTTGATAATGACTGCAGTTCAAAAAGTCTTATTACCGAAAACAACTTGACTGGTTAACCAGACAATGAAACAAGGGAGTCGATTGAATTGAAACTGTGTTATGAATTCGTATTGAACACAACTACGAAGAAAAAATCATTATGGATGCGAAAACATTTTGCGTGCAATCACCGCTTGCTTGTTGTCCTCCTAAATAGTGGCATCATGCGTGGCCTTATTTAATGCTTTCAAAAAAGTAGCAGCAGAAGCAATATTATGAATCTCTAATCAAGTGACCAATTCACAGGAAGAAAAAAAACAGGCTTAGCCCCTTCCATTTCATCATCATCGTCATCATCATCATGATTTTGATAATCACAATCACGATAATTATTCTGTTTTATGAGGATATACCTACATACATTTTATTTACATGTGCACACACTACTTACTCCACACACAAAATTCATTATGAAAACTTTCATGCATCGTATGAAGCAATAAAAAATGTCTTGTGTTCTGTACCTCTCACACAGTCGAAAAAAAAACTCTTTTTATCGATGTTGTGATTATTACGTTGGGCTGGTTGTTGGTGCTGCTTCAGTAGTTCCGTAAATCTAGTGCGTGCACCCTTGTCGACTTGACTTCTTACATTATTCATTGTTTTATTCCATATATTACCTAATAAGTTTTTTCATGCATGCAATAATATGCAATGAAATCATTTTTTGTCTTCATATGAAGAACTGCATACACACACACCAATTCATTACATGAGAGAGGGATAGCAAAAAAATGCATCATCATATCATTATCATAGCTCATCTTAAAGAAGCACAAATTGAGGTTCAAAGGTTCAACCCATTCTTAGAAAATCATAATGGTCTCTCTTCTTCATGTCATATTATCGCAGTATCATCAAAAAATTTATGAAACATTGTTATGCATGCATAAGTAGTTAGCAAGTCAGTGAGCAGGGCCAGTGCCAGCCACGGCTAGATGCTATGGCCAATATCACAGAAAACAGTCATTCAGTCACTCATTCTTGTCTCATGAAACAAAAAACAAATCTATTACAACAAATGAATGATGCCATATGTAAAGTGATGTTAATACTGAAGTAGATGAAAATTGGAAAATAAAACTGGCTTTTAAATAGGGTTTTATCAGGTAGGTAAAGGTAGGAAAGGTTGTTTTATGAGGGAGCCCTTTTCCTGCGACGGATAAATCTACGACACGATAGGTGCCACGTCTGACTTGTAAAAAATGGACTTGCATTTTATCCTTACTACTTTTTCAAGTTGACATATGAGTTACCTTTACAGGTAAGAAGGATGGCCTCCTGCATCGTCCAATTCAAGAGCTAAAGCTACTACCTTTTGACCTAGAACTGCTACACCAAAGATGGAAACAAGTGATTCGTTTTGAGAGACGAAGATGAGCCGTCAATAAGACGAAGAAAAAAGAAGGAGCAAGAAGCGGAACGACCCTTTTTGCGGCAACGTATATATCAGCAGAGGTAACAAGAAGCAATAATAATAACAACTTTGACAATGCGGAATTGAAAAAAGATTCTCAATTACGAGGGCTACCTCCTTTATCAACTTACGAAGAGATGAGCAGCGTAAAAATTGTCGAACTGATTCTTTATTGTTGGCCATTGTAATCGTAAGCGGGGCATTGTCAAAAAAGATGAGAAGTCAAATTTCAAGTGGGATACAACAGAATACAGACAAGACGAACGATTTACAAGAAGCAGTGTGTAGTGCTGCGACAAAAATATGTAGCCTGCCACGCCAAATGAAGTTAGATGATTGTGATCATCATCATCATCGTCGTGATCGAGATTAGCGAAATATGTTTTCTGACTTGACTACCCAAAAAGTACTAAAGCTGTGCAGTCACTCAATAAGGCTTCAATTGTTATTACCAATTGACCTCATTTACTGCTGTTTGCTATAATGACGATGTTGATATTTGGACCAATTGCAATTGTTACTTTGTATTCTACATATATACACATTATATTTATGCCCTACCGCGGTGCATCATAATCACATACCTCTTAGGATCCAAGTGATTTGCGATGGCGCTGATGAAGATTGCGGATTTCAAACGAGCTCACATAGTACGTAGTCCTATCCTACTCCAAGCTTGTTACAAACAACGCTTGAGGTTTATAAAAAAAAATTCTGACATGACATGGGCATATTCACCTTCCTGGCATATATTTGCTTAAATTGCATTCTTGCACTTGAATTTCTCACTTCGCTTACCACTTTATAACTAAATTGCACTGCACCAAAATATTGAGATTTTTTTTTATTCTGCAGGGTGATGATGATTCACTTCTTCAAGCTAAGTTATAGTCATATAGTCATGCATTGTGCATATTGTTATTACACGCCTTTTATTCGTACGATACTTGCCTGGTACTAAGACTTCTTTTTTCTTGTCAGTGCAGCAGAACTAATGGCTATAAAATTTAAGTAACAACAATAATAATACTGCACCACACGCAATATCTCTTTGTTGTACAACTTCAATTCGCAAAAAAATTAAATCTGCCGATTTATATTGTAATTGTAATCGTAAAATATATTATGCTGCTTTATCATCATCGTCTTCTGTGTGTCAAACCATTTTTTCTCAATACTAAAATGGCAGTTCACAATATAAAAGCTGGTATATTCTTGTTGTTGTTCAACGAGACGAGTAATTGGAGTTTTCTCGTTTCGTGCTGCTGTCAACAACGGATGCATCGTCATCTTTCAGCTTTTGATCATTTTTCAAAAATGAATTTGTGTGCATCAAAAACTTGAATATGAAACTATGAACAGTGTTACAAACTACAAGTTCTACTACTGACTTAAAAGCAGTGACAGCAGAACACACCTTTTATTTTTTGCTTTCTCGTGTGTTGTTAGTTATATGATAATGTGCATGTTGGATGTTACAAAAAGCAGAGATAATGCTGAATCCGAGATAAACAGCTCCCTCCTTTAGTCCCTGAATTTGACAGAAGAACAAGAGATAAAAAAATATAACTTGTTCTGTTTTTCTTCACCTCTCTCTCTCTCTCTTTTCTACATTATATTGTCTGTTGACTACTGCTGTTTTATATAGTTTATGAGACGGAAAAAGTGTAGAAAACAATCCAAAAATTGTCTTTATTAGCACACTATATACCACTTGAGTGAAAGAAAAAGACCGCCTCGTTAAATGTAACAACTTTTGCAACATCAACAATCCTTTCTTTGCGTATATCATCGAAAAAGATTACTATACATGATGTGTTGGTGTTAGCAAGCAAAATGTGACTCAACTAGACCAACCGGGTTTCATTTCGTGTTGCTGTGCATAAATATTGATTGTATGTATATTAGCAATGAGCTAAAAAGTACAACCAAACGCAAACGTAGTTTCCAATCTAAATCTCTAGTAGTACCCATTTAAGCTTCATTCAATATTTTAACAGATTTTTATATACACATAAGGGAAAGAGAACAGATTAGAAAAAAACTGGCCAAGCAAAGAAAAAAGTTGAACTCATCATCATCATGAACGAGATTTTCTTGATAGCTAAGCCAGTAGAACCATTATTATCGGCAGTCCGCACCACCAATGTACATGCACCGAGTGTATCGTGCAAACTTTATCTGGAGCAAATCAGGCACGGATTTTTGAATGCCGTGGTGAAAACTGGTTAAAAAAGGGTGGATAATAACGTTATGATGACATGACAAGGACTTGATCAGGATCAGTGCGTAGAATCTGTGGGAGACGGGTGGGGACAAGCTGTCAACGAGTATCAATAACTTATCTGATGTGCTGCCAGAAAATTGGTGCTTATGCGTGACACCAAAAGTTATTCTAATGAAATTTTAAATATTTTACACCCCAGCTAGGTTGGATGGACTTCTGGTGGTACTGATGGTAGTCATTATTTCAAACGAGAAAAAGTTCGAAAGATTACTGGACAACTTAGATTTTCCAAATCCCTGATCCGCTCTCAAATAAATTGTATTTAAAAGCCACATTGACGGTTACAGTCGCGTTATGAATTATGTTAAAATTGCAAGCAGTTTCGACCGTAAACTAAACTGAATAACAAAATGTTCCTTTCAATTATGTAAGTAAAAGCTTTCCAATAACGTAACTATAACTCAAACTCAAAGACTTACTTGAATGGAAGATCAAAACCAAGATGAATTTGGTGCCAAATCGCCAATAAATACTTGACCTTATCCTTTTTAAGTTTCATGTCACTTTCTAAATATATGCTATTGGATCATTCATTCATGAGTTAAGCGTGTGATAAGATGAAGGTTAGATTACATTGATTTTTTATTGCTATTACAATTCAATCAAATAAAAATGTACTATCGAAATATAAGTACATATATCGATCTGTAATCTGTAACATCAACATCATGCTAACATGGTCTGCAGCGTTTATAAGCTTAAAACCTACTACAATCCATTTATGTGTAACTTAAAAGGTATAAAAAATCAGAAAATGGAAAAGACATCAATATGCATAAACCATATTTTTATGATCTTACACTCCTATCTATCCCCTATATATTATTAGCTAGATTTGAATTACAGAGCTAATAAAATAAGCCCACTTGTAATTACACCGATCTGAAAACATGTTATTGAAAATTGAAAACTGTTCCTTCTTTAACACCATTTTATTAAGGAAAATACCACACTATATACCTACTTCATACTAACTGTTGAAGCACACCTTATCCATGTTACAGAAAAAGTTTTTATGATCAGCATATCAGCATAGCATTAAACATGGCTTGTAGACTGTAGATGAACAGAAAGATCCTGTAATATTGAATATTACAATGATGTAATATTATAACATAGAACACTAGTGGTTCGTTAGGTAGAGAGATAATTTGTCGGTAATAAAATATTGAGTGGAAATTTAAAAAACAATTGATTTTTACTATTATCCAAAGCATCAGCTATAAAAATAGCCATTTACTCTTTGAACTTATATATACAAAAGTAAAATAGGAAACTATAAACATGGCCATCAAATGAAAATTCATGTGTATTTTTAGGTACTCGTTAAAGTACAGTTACAACATGCGTACGCCTTTGTTATTGAGTGCTAGGTTAGCTATACGGAGAAAAATATTGAGATGGAGAGAGAAGGGCCTTGTATAAACACCTCATTTATCTTTTCATGTAGTCCCGTTATCTACCTTGTACATTGTCAAACATGGATATATCATATATGCAAAGGTAAAAGAAAAATCGAAGGGTTTCCTTACCTTGAACATTTGAACTGATTGCGTTATAGACGAAAAACTCCTCCGGTGCAACAAGTAGACGTAGCAAGTGCCACAAAAGAATGGGAAGACACTTGAAACTTCTCTGGAGAGCTCTAGGAGAGATGATCAAAGTCGCCTGCGTGATGTTCGGCTTTTTCTTCTTTCTTCAAAGGCTGACTAACCTCGACAATAAAGTTCTGACTGAGTGAATGATTTTTAAAAGCCCCAGGTTTCCTTTCCAATAGGGAGTTTTTCTTCTTATTTTATAATAATGTAGAAGAAGAAGAAGCGAGGTGGTTTAAAAAGTCAAAATTAACTTAAAGGCAAGATTTAGATAGATGGTTGTGTTGTGGGTAGGCAGGGTTTATGTTCTTCAACAAAAAAGCATATCACAATCATGCGTATGGGCAAGGAAAGTTTTCTATATGTATATATTTGTTGTTGCTTCGTGTTGCTAGGACTTAGAGGCTCCTTCTTCCCATCATATCATTATTCTTGCTCTTCCTCCAGACAATAATTCGTGCAGGTACGGCAATGAGGATGATGATGATGCAAATGCGAGACTGGAGCTATGTTATGTCCAGGGAACATAATCATAACAATAATAATAATGGAGCAACAAACAAAGCTCAGGAGGAGAAGGCTTGGTCAGCTTGAACAGAAGTGGCTCGTAGGGAAACCATTAAGGGCAGGTGGTAGGAATTCCCATTTCGTTCAAAACCAGTTCCCTTCACTTCAGGATGAAAAAATCTCGGCTGCTATCCACATACAAAAACACTCCGGCCAGCACAGCTTTCTTCTTCTGATCTTCCGAAATCAACAGAGTTGGAGTTGAGTGAGACCACGATGCTTTGTGAATCTCTGATGATGACGATGATGATGATCTCTTAGCCAGTTAGAAGAAGAGACTGTATTTTTATGCATGTATTTTTTTATACTTGTTCTCATAAGGGGGAAATGGTTTAGATTCCCACGGTTTCAGATTCTCTCCTTTTCTTAAAAAGCTGCAATGTTCTGTTCTCTACAACACAACAACGATTGTCTATAAAACTTCACTTGTTAAAAAAGTCAGAGTTTAGAATGAATTGAAGTGAGTGAGGGTCGACGAAATTTATGTGCTGTTAGGTATGTAGCAACAGAAGAAGTACCGACACAAGACTCTTCTGGACTCTGGGAGATTCTTGTTATAAACAACTTGATTTTCTTCCAGTACCAAACAAATACTTAATGCCTTTTGTATATACCAAAGTATCTCCTCATAACATTCAACATTCCCTTGTTAACTTTATGAATGGCATTTGACCCACTGATATAATCTTTAGTGAGTACCCATGTACAACTATGTGTTCACTTGAGAAGAATGTCTGGCTTAATGAGCACTTTGTCTAAACTCGTACATTTGTCGTTAATTAGGTGTCAGGTACAAAGGCAACCTGTCAGATTGATATGTTCACTAAATCTCTTCTTTTTACTTAACCCTGGAGAATTGAATACAAGGACACTATTCAGTCTATTCATATCCAGAAGAGACGTGATCTGAATATCATTTGTGTTAATGTGTATAATATATTACGCATTATTACTTGGTAAAGTCAAAATAGTAAATGTATAGCACTTGTTTCAGCAATCACAATCAGTCTTCTGCAAATATTCTGCATTGGCATATAAATGCAAATGACAGGAACTTCAACATTCAATGAAGCGAATACGGAACAAAACACAAATAGAATTGATTCATTCACCAGAGATGCAGAATGAACATCAAGTTACAAATGTGATATTATGTTCTCTTCTACTGCGTATATGACTAATGGCGTTTCCAGGCGTGAATTTTCGCGATGATGAATAGGTTTATGATGAAAATTAAATGGGCAAACAAAAATCTCCGGTTTCAACTTCAACTACCATAAATGCAATGGATCAAATGGATGTACTAAAGACTTAAAATTTCTTGGTAGCAGTAACTACAGCTCACCAATTAGAAGTGTATAATTTGTGCTTTGCAACAAATAAAAGTGCTATTTGATTAAACATAAAACCAGCACGATTCAACGCAACGATGCGCTAAAAATATTGTGTGATTCAACTTTTTTTTCTACTTCTTTTAGTAAGTATTATAACACACACGTCTTGTTCAATGAAATATTGAATATTCAACGCAACATCAAAGTTGCTCCTGCTCACGCAACCACGAGCTGAGAGCCAGTGATGATGTGATGTGTACAAGAGGTCTTGTGAGCTCCTCTGTTCCCAACAGCCCAGAGTATATACCCACAATCCACATGAAAAAGAGAAGAGAAGAGAAGACAGAAAATCTGCATCTGTAATCCGATGTGCTTTTGCTTATTGCCACTGTTTCATGCTTTAACGTAAAGTGTATATTGTTATAATGTACATTTTACTTTTATACCTTTTCTCCTCTTATATCTGTATTCTGTATGCCTCAAAGAAGTATGATAATATTATGTGATATCCTTTATCTCTTCTCTTTAGGTACACACGGACACTCTCCGCTTGTAGTTTGTACTTATAGACAGAAACATGTACTTTTTAGGTATGTATTTATATTTATGTATGCAATGTGGCTGATCATGACATGCCTTATGGACAGCTTTGTTTTGTATTTGAGACTTGAGTACACTTACAACATACGCTCACTTATGTATATCAGCTTGAGAAAAACTGAAATGAAAATGTGACTATAGTGTCTGCTCTGCTGTGTATAAAAAGAAGAGAAAGAAAATCATGTTGATGATGATGACCATTTGCTCCGTCACCCTTCGGGGGAAACCACGTGAAGTTTTTATAGCGATTGGATAGGTCTGGTCTGGTTATATGAGAGTTGAGTCTTGGAGCAGCGTTATGGATATCGATATTAATGTGTGTTTGCCTATATTTAAGCTAGTTGCTGTAAGCATTTAGCGCATGTGGTCATACGAAGATCAGAGCAAGAAAAGAGAGGGGAGGTTTTGTATTCATCCCTGGCAATTGTGTGCTATTATTGCATGGCTGCAGGTGCCTAATTCTTTCTTTTTATACAAACACTAAAGTTGTCGCTGGTTGTAGTTGAAGGGTAGATGTAGAGGCTAAGAGACACTGATTCTCAACTTCAGTCAGTGATGCCTGTCTTTTCTTGGGGAGATGGATGCTTTGCATGGGCATTGATTTAATTTTAATCTCTGTAAAGACATGTCCGTATTATTAATGCTTTGTTTGACTCATGAGCAGATTTGCATAGGACGTAATAATATATAATACTGAATGAATGTTGAATGTTGCTGCAAAAGAAGGGATATACTTAGTTGTGCTTGTTTTTTATACATTTTCTTCTTCTCTATCAGCATGTTCCATCTTGCATTCCGTGAGAAAATTTGGTATCTTCGCAGGAAAGAATTCATCCCTTCTCTTTCGCTGCTTACTGACTTTATCAAGTCATTCACTTTCAAAACAACGCAAGTGAAAGGTTATTTTTTTATAGTGTTGTGGTTCTTTAAAAATAGAATGTGGTGTAATAAAGCTGAATTTGCTGGCTGGTTACTGATCGAAGAGATTTCTCAGGGATATGAAATATGACTTCATACTTCATGCATGAACTTTAAATTGGAAATGATGAACGAATAATTACTAATTTGCTAAAGTAAAAAACAATAAAATTATTTATTTAAATTACTCCATATTATGCGCTTTCAATGCGGTCATTTGAATAACTTGGTCAGTTATTTCGTTAACGTATTTTAAAAATATAAAATATATATAGTCTTTTTAAGTTGGCCTTTGACCAGTTTCAAGATGCCTCTGAAGTAGTTGTATGATATCGTCGTGCTCACAGGTAGTAGCATAATCAAGTGGAGTTTGCTCATCCTCGTCTTTTAACTCAGGATTAGCACCAGCCTTTAATAAAATTTCACATACTTCTGTGCGACCTCGATCCGCTGCCCAGTGCAGAAGGGTGAGACCTTCTTCATCATTGAGGTTAACGTCAGCGTTGCCCTATAAAGATCAAATTAACATTTAAAACTTAATTAGTAACTGATGAATTAACCGTATAACTCAATTACATTCCAAGATATAACATAAAAGCTTACAGCAGCTATCCATTGGGCCAACTTGCTTATCTCATTATCTTTCACCCATCCAAACGGGGTATCCTTGTCGTCAATAACTTCTTCGGGAACATGAGGTCGAGATACTGCTGGTGCGAAACCTCCAGATGTTTTCTTTTTGGGACCTTCCAGAGGTTGCCAGCTGTATATCTCCATTACCTATTTCATTCAACAAAAGACCATTAATTACTTATGCCTAGCTTACAGCGTTGATATCCGAATTGAAATACATTATAATTAGGTATTCTATGATCTGAAACTAAAAAGTGCACTTACCTGACTCACATACTCTTGCATGGCATCCATTTGAGTCATATGCGACTTATTTTTCCACGCATTCCACTTGGATCTTGCTCTCATGTTGAAAATTCCTACAAATAGAATGGTCAATTGATTTAAAATGTGTTATCAAAATAAAATAATTTAGGCTCCTACTCACAATCACAAATACATCTTTACTTCCCTAATTAAGCACACTTTAAAATTCGTTTTCATAAATTTTACCGGGTTGAGGCTCGTTGCAGGACCCCGTCATTGAAACCTTGTATAGTCCATACAAATCCAGAAGTTGGGAATCGGTAGGCTTTGAAGAATTGCTCGAGGATGGTCCAGCTGTCGCATAATGTTGGACAACGTTTGCAGCTTCATCGAACAAAATTTGTAAGATTTCGTCCTTTGGTAGTGAAACATCTGACATGATGCGGTGGATGATTGGATGCTGGATATGTATATGATATATACAATGATAAAGTTTTCGATGAGCTTTGGGAGTTGAAAGTAAACTAGTATCAATTATAGTGTCATAGGTGATAGGCTGGACGTTTGACTAATTGCTTTACAACTGTCTTCTGTGGCTAAATCTTACACCATCAACCATTCTGAAACATACACAAAGTTAGTATACTGTCAACAGTCAATGAAACAAAAAAGATATGGAAAGAAAAGACCAATGATTATGGTGTATGGTGTATGGCATACTTGACTTAAAACTTACCGACAACCAAGGTGTGTTTCAAGGTGTAAAATCTACGTCGTCTACTACCAACCACTGACTACTTTCTACCATCAAACACTACTCACACCCACACTACAACGGCGTAAGTTAGAAAATAGGCCACAGAAGGAACCTCCTTCCCAAAATCCTCGATAATTCTTAATCACCAATTGACAATGGCAAATAATATGGTTAATGGTTCCTCCGACTGAAAAACAATTGACAATCCGTAAAACATAAAACAACACAAAACCAATCCAACATCCAATGGCTTAGTTGTTAGTAAGTATCTCGATGCTATAAATAAGATGGTAATTAAATTATTACTTCAATCGTGACAATTCCAAGGATGAAGGAAAACGTTAAAGCGTTCGATGTTTGAAGCAGAGTCACAATTAAAATTTTATGTTGTGGCTCTAGGTACAGTGCAATAAATATGGAATATTAGTGCATTCACACCTTGTACACAACACTGAACACGAAAACACACACGATGAAAAAAGATGTTGAAAAATGTGTAGAGTTTGAGAGGATGAGGAGTTTCATTCGCGGCTTGAAAAAATCATTTATGCATAATAATGTGTACAAGGTACTAGGTATATATACACAATGGTGAGCCAATGCACATGTTTATGTGTACATTTACAACAAGCATGGATCCTGACTGTTGATGAATGAGGTACCGAAAAGTTTAAAGTATTTGTTTTGTGTGTTCTTTAGATCCTAACTTATGGAGAAATCAATTTAGCAATAGTTAACTAACAATATTCAATAAATTGTGTATGAATGATTGACTTGTTGCTTCTTTCATCTTTATATGTAGGAATAATACAAGAGGATCCCGTTTACAAAAACACATAATTGTAAGCAAACTGTCTGTGATTTAAATTAAGTTCGTAGTTTTTACCATAACTGCTTCATAATTGAGGTGTCTGGTATCGAGACGAGAAAGGCCAAACTGGAGAAAGCACCAACCATGGATAAGTTACAGGAGGATCCAGAAGCAGGTAGTGACAACATTCCAGAGCCCAAGTTAATCTCAGAAGAAGAAATTCAAGAGATTTTAGCCCGTCAAGACGGTCGAAAAGTCACGCCTTTTGAAGCTACCAAATTGGAAAAGGAAGCAAAGAAAAATTGGGACCTATTTTACAAACGTAACGAAACCAGATTTTTCAAGGATAGACACTGGACTTTACAAGAATTTGAAGAAGTTTCCAATACCACGAATCCTGTTCTACTGGAGGTTGGTTGTGGATGTGGAAACTTTATGTTTCCCATGCTCGAAGAAGTACCTGGACTAAAGGTTTTGGCTTGTGATTTCAGTCCGAGAGCAGTTGAGTTTGTCAAGTAATGAAATCAGAAATGAAAGTAGATTATGTATTATCACTCTATTATCTTTACGTACGTATGTACTTACTCATTCTTTTTACTGTTTTCTTTGAAGATCGCATGAGAACTATGATGAAACCAGGATACGAGCTTTTGTTTGTGACATCACTGCAAAAGATTGCTTTTCACCGTTACAAGAATTATCCTTTTGTAAAGAAATTGCCAACAATGAATTAGAAGATGAGGGAGTTAGAGGGAACTACAACGCAGCGGATTTTCTATCAATGATTTTTGTTCTATCGTCAATTCTCACCCGGACAAAAGCAACGAGATGCAATTGAAAACATTTCGAAAGCGGTGAAGCCGGGAGGAATCGTGTTCTTCAGGGATTATGGAAGACATGACATGGCACAGTTAAGATTTAAAGGTGGTAAGAAGATTGATGACAATTTTTATGCTCGACGAGATGGCACCAGGTATGATAAGAACTTGATTTTTTAAACATGCAATTGCGCATTGTTACCTAATTCATACCTCATTGTGTGATTCACAACCTGACCGGTTGAAACACGGAAAGTATTAAAGCTCATAAACTTTTTTTCTTCAGGGCCTATTACTTCACTCCAGAGGAAATAGTTACGATGTTTGAAAACGTTGGATTCAGTGCATTATCATGTGGTTTCGTTCATAGGCGTACTGTAAATGTTAAGGAAGGTATAAACGTGGAAAGAACATTTGTACAGGGAAAGTTTGTTAAGAAATCTGTATCACTCCTCAATTAATATGCAAAGTTTTTATTTTTATATTTTTAAAAGTTCAAAAATACACTAATTACTAATTATTGACTAGAAATCTTTGGTGCAAAACAGTACCCTACATAACATTTTTAACTTACAATATAAGGTGACAAATGTGACGATTACATGAACTGAGCAAATCCAGACTAGTGCATTATTCTTACTACCACTGACTACAACAATTGAACAAGATATTCCATCTGAGATCCATATTCGGTATTCCAAAGTTAAGTTTGTCCTTTGTCCCTGTGTTGCCATTTAACCCTCAAAGTTTTCTTTTGTATTCCAATAATTCGGTTGTTGGAAACTACCAGTTATCCAGGAAGTCCAAGCCTGTCTTTGGAGTAACCTAGATGAAACAAGTCGAAATTCAATTTTTAAAGTTTATATGTCTTGAATGAATGATAATGGATAAATGAATAAAATGTCATGATTTTACTATTTTGCATGGACTGGAAACATCCACAACAAAGTCGTCCGAGATTTCTCTATCAGGCTTATTTTTCTTTCCAGAAGATTTTCCGGTGTCTCGTTTTTTTGATTCGTTAGGTGAAACTTTGACAGCTCCGCCCGGTGGTTTTAATACTCCTGTTCCTGCTGGTGGAGGCGGTGGTGGGGCCTTTGGTTTGTTTATCTAATTGGAAAAATGAAATGCACCGTCTAAAAAAGTCATCTTCATCTTGCAATCAATAAGAAGAGTATTAAATATTACCTTTGCTGAAGACCTGGGTGAAATCCCAACTGCGATTGAATCTTCAGAATTTGGTTTTCCTCTTTTCAACTTAGCCTGCAGCTCCGCAATAAGATCCTTATTTTGAATTTGATTCGGCAAGTCTTCGTGATCATTATAACTTACAGGCTCTTCCTGTTGTAAATTCTTCTCATTCTTCTTAGAGATTGGGGGTGCATCCCCAAACATACCTCCAAAGAGTGGAACCCCAACGGAATATATTGGTTTTGATTTTGCGCTTTCCATTTTGTCAATTTTT
>JAANSM010000991.1:0-21574 GCA_036850725.1 Orchesella villosa | reverse complement strand
CTATAAGCTCTTAAACATAGTTCCAGAGTACGATTTTTATCAGAAAATTAATTTTCCAACTATAGTAGCAACAGTAAGAAGTAATGAAGTAGGTCTAAAAACTACTACAACTTGTTGGATCACACATATGTAATTAATAGAGATTCTAAATTTCATTCCGAATTTTTGTAGTGTGGTTCAAATCATCTGTTTACCTATTTGTATATGAAAAATTATAAGATTCAGTGTGCACCGGAAATTGTGAAAACTCGTTCGCTAAACAAGATCGTAAACGAGGACTTTATTTGTGATCTGAACAAGATTGACTGGAAAAGACAGTTAGTAAATAGTAATATTAGTATAAATTTTACTGTGTTCACTGAATAGGTAATTGCGTTTATAGAGAAACATTGTTAAAGGATGGATACCGCCATGGTTTACTGCAGATGTATTCTCCAAGATATATCTACGTAACAGATTAAGAACGGATGTGACTTTTTCTATGAATGTCATCACCCAAACTCAGTATCGTAAGGTTAAGAATGTGGTAATTAATGTACTTCGGGCTGCAAAAAGTGAGTTTTTTCGTAGCAAATTTGCAACCCTTAAAGATTCATGTAGAATCTGGGACCTGTTCAATAAATTAACAAATTTTATGGCGAAAGTGAATTAACCAATTTACCAGTAAGTTGTTAGATGCGTCAGGTAAAGTAGTAGAGAGCAATGAACAAATTTCTGAACTTATGTCAAGGGAATATATAATTAAGGCAAGCAGTAGTAATGTACAACATTTACAAGAAGCTGTTAGTAAATATGAATTAGAATACTGTTAGTGGGAAAGTTATTATGAGGTGCCGCCAGTCACCGTAGCAGAAGTAGGTTATGCGATATCACAAGTTAAAAAAGTCATGCCTGATAATCAGAATATTTCTAAGTATGTGTACAAAACATTCGCTGAAAATCTAACTTTTCCACTAATGTTACTTTTTAGTCAAATTGTAAATCTATGCTGTATACCTGATTTTATGAGGAAGTCTAACTGTAACCCACTCTATAAAGGAAAGCATTATCAGGCTTCCTCATACAGGGCAATATTTAGCGTGGACTGTACTACAAAAATCTTTGAGCGGTTTTTATTAACTCGTATAATTACCGCTACAAATGAACTACTAAACCCACATCAGCATGGCTTTACTCGGGGAAAATCTTGGGAAACTGCAATATTTACATTTACGCGGAATATTCACAAGATTTTGGATACAACTAATTAAAAAGCCATTGCTTTATTTGTGGATTTTAGGAAGCAATTTGACAGTGCTGATTTGAAGTTAATGATTTCATGTTGCCTCCTTGTTTGTTAAGAATTTTGCTTTACTATTTTATGAATAGAGAGTTTAGGATTTTCAATGCTGATTTCGTTTCCAAGTATTTCAAATAAGATATTGGTTGTTTACCTGGATCGTCACTGGGTCCATTACTGTTTTCATTATTCATAAATGATATTGGAAATCTTTTAATTATACCATATCTCCTTTTTGCTGACGATTTAGTTTTCTATGTGGATTGTACAAATTTTTCTGAGGGAATCAAACAGCTTCAGGAGGCCATATTTTAGTTAGAAAGTTTGTGTAAGGAAAACATTATGACAATAAATACTGATAAAACGAAATGCATGTACTTTTATAAGGCTAACGATAAATCATCTAAGGATAAATGTACGGTCAGTCCCTGAAACCCAAAAGTATATGGCTCTGAAATAGAAATTGTAAGCTACTTTCACTATCTAGGAGTAATCTTATCCAGTGATTTAAATTTTAAAGAACAGTATAAACTTGTTGAGTCTAAGATGAATGCTGCTCTTAGTAGACTGTATACGCCGGAATATGTCGGAAAATGTTCTAAAAACCCTTCTATCTGCTTTTGTCATGTCAATTTAAGACTAGGGTTTAAGTGTTTGGTGTGTGCAAAGTAGTATAGAAATTGAAAAGCTTCAAAATATGCTCAACAAGTTTATATTTTCAGTTTATTTTAAAAATCTAAGCAAAAAAAGAAATTGTCATTGCATGAGAGTAGTGATATTACAAATCTTTACAATAAGCTTGACTTGGTCACTATCACCAAAAGGAAACGCTATTTAGCTTTGAAATTTGTGCAAAAGTACAGACAAAGTATGGTATTTGATAACTGGCATGTATATTCTTTTCGTGGTAGCAAAAGCAGTCCAACTTATAAAGTATGTACTTACAATAAAAGTCTATATAAAAATTCGGTAAAATGTTTTACTGTTAATGAGTGGAACATGCTAGTGAAAAAAAATATTGTGGTATTCGATGAAGAATTAACCAATGAATTATTTGTTGATATTGTTAAAAATTATATTATGGAGCAGAGAAAATTTATTTATTTGTATTTTAAGTGATGTTATAGTTTGGTAATGACTTGGAATTGTAATATTGGATAGTCAAAATTGTTTATGGAAATACTCGTAATAGTGTTATTGTAGGGGGAACAGCAATATTCGCTGATACAATCTAACAATCAATTAATCAATAAGTAGGCTACCAAAGATCTATAAAATGTATTCACCAAAAAAGTACTTTTTAGGCGTGTGCAAACTTATTATCTAGAGATTCACTCAGTAATTAATATAATAAGAGCATTATTGATTATCCACAATTTTATTAACTAAATATTCATGCCATTAGAATTATTCGAGTTCGTGACAAAGGGACAAGTTCGAAAATGAACAAAATGAGTGACCCCACTGAAGCAACAAAGTAAACAAGAAATATTAAAGCTGCATCCTGTACGCTAAATGCTACAACGATATCTCCAATATTTTCAATTTGAAAATATTGCCGATTTGGCTGCAAAAAGAGTAACGAGAAAAAATTCCACGACTTTTGAAATTCCTTCTGACTATTTAAACGCCGCAATTCCAGGACCTTCCTAAACTTTATGTAGGTATCAAACAACCTACTACTTATTCCAGTGGCGTCCAATTGCGCCAAAAATGTTAATGAGTGAATCCTCATACGAATGTCTAAAAGGTGTAAATAAACCTTCCATTGTGCTATTAATTTCTTCCCCAATTTCATGTACATTCCTTCCCGAAAATATGGCAAAGTTTGACGCAATAAACCCCGTGTTAACATATACCAAAGCAAACGTTTCAAAGTTACTTTTTAACTGTACCGCTTCGAGCTCTTGATTTTTGGAAAGTACACCCGAATGAATGCCTTTCGCACCCAATTTCTTTAAACAATGAGAGATTCTTAATGAGTTCGTTATGTGCTAAATCAAAATTCTTAAGGGTCCCAATAGCTTTGCAATTCTTAGGAAAGGCATATTCATGCATTCGACTTTGCTTTCCTTTTGTATAATTTGTTTTTCTATTTCGAAGTAAAAAATTTGCAAACCCTTCATCCGTTGATATCACGTCCATGCCGGTATTTAAAATAATTTCTTTCAATGATGTAGGAAACGATGGCGGGGATTTTGCAGTAAGAAATGTGAACATCGAAGAAGTATAAACATTTCGCATTAGCAAACATCCAAACGACCACATTGTGAGCATAAGACCAATTTTAAGTCCTGATTTGCTTGACATAGCATCCTGTTCTAGTAAAATTGATATTGTTGTGAATACCGCTGATGTGATTTTATGAAGCCAAAGGGTTATTGCAAAGCTCATGCAAGTAACAAAAATTGCAATCCATCCAACAGGGGAAATCGGTCTCGCCAAAGACATAATATCAAGCTGTGCGGTTTTGTAATAATTCGGCGGATAAAGTATCATAACTTTAATCCCTACTTGTCTTAACCCAAATTGGATGGGCGAAATAGCTTTCGTATTCCTCCCGTTTTCCTCAAGATATTTTGAAATTGGCGCCGCAGGTAAGTGTATAAAGTTTCGTAAATGTTGCATACAATAGCTATCGGTACAATTGTATCTCTGAAAAAATAAGGATATAAGGCAATTGTAAGCATGGTGATGTCCATACATACGGGAATTTAACAGTTCTTCTTGGTTTCCCACAGTTCCCAAAGAATGGTCACATGAAACAACTCTTTCAGACACAGAAATTCTCATTCTCTCGTGGGAAAACATATTACTGTTAAGCCTTTTCCACTGAATAATTGTTGAAAAAATACCTTTATTCCAAGAATCTAAGGGCACAGCAAGGACGGGAAAGAGTTGAGTAAATATAACGGGGTTGCATAAAAATTGTACTATAAAAAATTCTTGTTCTAGAACAAATCTGGCAAGTAATATAACAGGTGGCAGTAGCTACATCAACATATATCAATTTAGAGTGAACGGTTAAAAGAATATTTTCAACCCAAAATGGAGTTATTTTGTCATCTTGTGAAGGAATTGGTTGAGTTATTAGGACAAGCATTTTCATTTCGTAACCTAACGTTGGTAAACGCCTATAAATGCTCCCAGCTCCATCGAAAATCTTAAGAAAATTTTCAAATCCATCTTGCCGTTTCGTTCCCGTTTGATGAAGTTCATGGGGAGATATTATGGCTGCACATGAAGTGCAAAATCGCCTATTAAATAGCTTGCGATGGGACAACGAGTCCATATCAGTTTTCCGGAACGACCACATTAATTGAGTGCAGCAAGGTCCACTTGGGTTTAGAATGTTGCAGGTAAAGCAATCGCTAATAAGCTTTTCGGTAAATGGAGGAAGTAAAAAGCGGGAATGCAATTGTATAAAAATTACGGTACAGGAATTTAGAACCGGAATTTTAACAAATAAATTAAGATTTATACCGATGGATTTATTTATAAGTAAAAAGAATACTAGAATAACTAAAAACGTTTCCATCTTAAGAATAGATGTGATAGCTTTGAGGTTTTTATAAGCACAATTTTCTGCAGCGGGTTTTATTTTCTTGGTTATTTTATAACCTTTATAATTTTTACGTGTTAGATCTTGTTACATAAGAACCACACTAAATACCTTTTAAATATTCTCACCCGGTTCACGCTTCTTAAGTTACAACCAAATATAGGATCACTGATTGTTGTCAATATTTGATTTAAATTGAAGCATATGCAAACCAGAACACTACGTAAATCAACTCAAGTGCACATTCAGAAGCAGAAGTACTACTCGTTATTTCGAAAAACATACACACAACATAATTCATAATTCTCAAACAAAACAATATTAAAATAATTTTATTTACCAAAATGCAGTTTGTATAATTGTACTTGGCTTATGTACACACTTATGCTTGCTAAGGCACAATTACCGTTGTCTTTTATGAAACATATTTTATGCATTTTTTGCAAATTTCCAACAAAGCACACTCAAAGTAAGTGAGCAAACCCAACACCAACACGTAAAACCAGTTACGTAGGGCCAGTGACAAATTGTGTGTAAAGAACGGAAGATTGTAATGATGAAGCTCTACAAATAGACATAATTGCCTTTTTTCCTACGCTCGCTCACGCTCCTTTGCATATACAGGTTTATATACAGGTGACAGGTTCAGGATATATTTCACGTATCCTTTCTTTTCCCGTACCCTTCAATGTAAAAAGTCTTCTCAATTCTTGCAATGCTTTATAAATTGTGAGTACCCTTTTACTTTTACTTCTTTTCAACAATCAGCAGGTCAATTGCCACCTATTCCTTCGGAGGAAGGTACATAAGCCATGTGTAAGTCATAAGTGTAATCCACATGGAGTCTAAATCCCTGCTGTTTGTTGTTGTTGTTGTTGCCCATGTATTCCTTTTTGTTTATTACGGTGATGGGCGCAAAATCAGAGAAAATGAGAAAAGCTCTTCAGGGTAAACCTTGCTAGTTTCATAACATAGTGTTATTGCATATTTTTCGGTTATCAATTAAATGTGAATGATATATCTAAATATAATACAAAATAGGTACAGAAAAAACTACAGAAAATCAGCTTTTTGAAACCCTGTTGAACCAGGTAGAAGATGAGTTTCTAGCTGCCCATCATGAAACAAGTGGTCGCTTGCTGCTGGAAGCAATTTTGGATTATTATGGCAGAGAATTTATGGAACAGTGGAGAAAGCGAAGAAAGGAACAAATTTCCTATCTTCTTCGGCGACCTGAGTAAGAATATTACCCAAAATTGAGCCTAATTCAAGTAAATTGTTTAAATTTGTTGCATTTTTATCTTGTTTTAATTTAAAGACAGAAAAAGTGGCTAAAACTCTCGAGAGAAGGACGAGATGTTCAACGCCAAGTTGCTGAAGGTTGGTATGACGAACTCCCCGTAAAAATTCTTCTTCACGGATTCACCCCTTACCTTTGGCTAAACTCCCAGCAAAACATTGCAAGACACCATATGTTTGAAATTGCGCAAGCTTATGAAAATCAGGCTAGAAGAAAGTACAATGTTATTGTCGTTGACTGGACGTCCTTGTCAATGGAACCTCCTCATAAATACTATGAAGCTGTGGTGTCTAGCAGCTTAGCTGGGGAAGATGTGGGGGATTTTCTAATCAAGTTGAAAAACTTGGGATTGATTAGTGATTGGGATAAAGTACACATTATCGGATTTTCTCTAGGGTGTCATGTGGCTGGTGTAGCGGGCCACAGAGTTGAGCAAATGACGGGTGAAAAGGTTGGGAGGATTACGGGGATTGACCCGGCTGGTCCTCTTTTTGATCGTTTTGGAAAACTTCCTAATGACACTTCAAAAGTTTTGGATAAATCTGATGGAAAGTTTGTTGATGTATTGGAATTAAATTTATTGTACAAATTATATGCTAAATTTTCTTGTGAATGGTAAAAAATTGAATTGGATATTGACATTTTCTTTACAGATTATACACTGCAACATGGGGTTTCTCTACAGTAGTGGATTAGGGCGGTATGGAACAACAGTTCAATGTGGACATGCAGATTTTTATCGTAAAATAAATTCATTAAAATTACTTTGAAAATGTATCAAAATCAAAATACGAAACGGAATTTTTTTCATTTGGTAATTTCTTTGTCAATTTGGATTTTTATTTTAGCTGACGGTGGAGAAACTCAACTTGCATGTTCCTCGTTTTTAGATCGAAGTAAATAAATTATATCGAGAAACTCGTGCTTGTGTAGATTTTAGCATATTTTTGTGCTATATAATGTAATTAAAATATGTTTATACTGTGATTTTGTATTCTTCTGGGAGTTTAGAGCACCATTGTTCCCATATGGTGTGCCCTGAGTACTACACAGAGTCAATAAACAATTTGCTCCTCTCTTGTCCATGTGAAAGCTGGGAGGAATATGTTGATGGGAAGTGTGATTGTACAAAAGATACTGGAGGAATTTTTATGGGAGAGCCGGCTGAAATCAGGTAATTTTTTGTAAATAATCAATGATAATTTAAACATTTTATCTTTTTATCTGAACGCAATAAAAATTCCATTTGTTATGTTTTAAGGGCTGCTGGAAAGTACTTTATATCAATGGGATAAAATAAATGAGAACAAGAGTCTGAACAAAATCAAAGCCGTATAAACAGTGAAACTACACGGAAAGATTTATATTCATCTTACTCTTTTTCATAAAAATACACTTTAAAGAGATATTGTTTTCTACGTACAAAAATTAAAAGAATAAATCTTAATTTAAAGATCATCTTACGATTAAACAGAAACAAATATTAAACAAATAATGAAACAGTTCTAGTTTTAAAATAAGTTAATAAAGTCAAATGTGTGTTGTCCTTATCAGGTTTCGATTGAACAAGTAAATATTAATGACTTGGTATTGAAGCTTGATAAGTAAATTTACAAGCAATTTTCAATTTTATTATTTATTTTGATATACATTTTGGTAGAAGTATGTTTATTCGGTTTTGATCACATCTACACTTCTATTTCGTATAATTTGAATAGTTTTGAGTTGAGTATATTACCATTATATTATATGTGCAGAAAGAATGTATGAGAGCTTGAAAACCAGAAAATTTTCTATGAGATTTTTTCATATTCTTCAACATTGTGATAGCCAGCAAACATGAATGATTATTGTACAGAATATCCTAACCGAGTCACATAATACGTATATTAATTCTACCATAGAATACACTAGGTCTACATAAAGTACACTTATAAAATTTCGTCATAAAACTCCTAGAAAACCCGTAAACCCATTAATTTTTCCTTTTTGTATTATAGCCAAACAACTTTTATATAAAATTGAGGTAGTGTTGTTTTAAATAAGTACAATAACGTTCGAGCTATCTACGTTTTGTACACGTCGATTTTATAACTTACAAGTGCCCATAAAACGAAAAAAAAACATTTCAAGTCATGTTAAGCAAATTTTGAGGCTCAATCATTAATATTAATATGCGGAATATAACCATAATATGTTGGTATACCGCAGTTGCCATAGATTCAAGCCAGCAATATTGTAATGGTATAGTTGAGTATCGTATCCATCATATCCAAAGCTGTCCGTTTTTTTGCCATGAAGAAAGGTCCTAACGTAAATCCAAAGGGAATCATTGCTTTGCACTGTCTTCTTTGGATCTTCCGGAAAAGTTCCCCCTTCCAATAGTGAATGGTTTCCTCAGTGTATATCAGTGGTAGGGATGCATGCGCGCATAAGAAGAGGATAAGCGCATAAACACATATGATAACCCCAAATGCGCATACCACAAAGATAATGACCTCATCATTATCATACATTTTGAGACAGACGTAATTACAGGCCACACAGAATGCCATCCCAACTCCCGCCATTGCTGGAATGAATACTCTCACAAGAACGTTGCTTTGCGCCATCATAATGTAGAGGCAGTTATGAAATTGTCGATGCTTTTCGAATATCCCGCCTCGAGCAACAACAGGTCCAATCGCAGATGATTCATTTTCTATGGTTTCTACGCCATCTTCAATTTTTCTATTCCTTGAAAATTTATCAAGAGTTTTGAACAACATTTCCATTTCAAAACGGACAAGCTTCTCGAGCCAATTCATTTCGTGGTTTAGTAGAATTCCCTTGCTTGTTTTCATATTCAATTCTGTCTTCTTCTCGAATATCTGGCAGGTTGCAAGAATCAAGAGAATGAATTGAGCGCAGTAGTTTGTAGTGTAGAAACACATGGGTCCATAGTACATCATTGCAAGTATTCTTCTCACAATTTCCGGAACGAATCCATTAAGCTCCATATTTATCGGGTCGTAATCCCTCAGAAGTGGGTAGAGAGTGCAGGAGATTGTAAAGTTACAGAATCCAATGAACATTCCGTAGCCCATGACTTCCTGCAAATCCGGTAACCTTTTTGAACTGGGTAAACCCCGATATTTTACTTCATCAATCCGGAATATTTGAGTTAGCATATAAGCAAAGTCGTCAGGATTCAGCTCCAATGTGTACATTGTTATCAACGATTGACTCAGCATTGCCATAGAAAAACAGGTCAGAACTGCTTCTTCTGGCTCCACATTTCTTCCACTGTTTTTAGCCACAGTCATTTTTATACCGTGGTATATTTGGTAAAGGTAGCAGATAATTACGGCCAAGTTTGTAATATGCCATATTGGCATTTTCATGCGAGATTGTAGCTTTGGATTGGGAATTACACGGTTTTGTGTTATATCGTAAGTAATTGGAATGTCGAAGATTTTTTGGCAAAATAGTTGCACGTTGATGTAAGCTTCGCCAAACCCCATGCTGGAAACCAGTAGGAGAGCTAACTATCGACTACTTTCTTACTAGACTTTTTGACTGCTTTAATCGATAAGAAATTGTTTTCTGTGCCAACTACCTAAAACAATTTTCTATTTTTAATAAGATTAGAATTGTTGAATTAACTCGGACATGTTCAAAGTACCTGGTTGTATCATATTGAATTGAGGGATTTTTTTTATGTATTCAGCAACAAAACCGTGGCTTACATTAAAATAAATGACTTCTAAGCACCATAGCTACGTAGCTGAGCAATAAATTTTAAGTATTTTTGGTTGTTATAATTATCTGATTACATCTTTAATCATTAAAGATGTAATCAGATCATATTCTAGACACGAGTTCAATTGTTTAGTACATACTTTAACGCAAATGTGGGCTGTTATTACATTTTTTGGAATTGCTGCTATAAATATGTGTGGGGTAATGTATGTGTAAATATCTGCGCAAAAATGTGTCCGAAGTTGCCATTATACATCAGTTCGCTTACTAACCCCCAACCGAAATGGTTATGTTCTTGAACATTATTATACGTTCATGGCTCCTGGGTCTCCAAATAAATGCGACTAAGTAGAAGCAGATAGACAGATGAACAGAAAAATACAAAACTTGGTGAATATCCGAGCGGAAAAGAAACCACTACCATACGCGCAATAAAGAAAAACAGGTAAAAACATTTACATGTAAGCCCTACAGTTCTAAGGTATCATGTTTCTAAAAACCACAAATTGCTTCTCTCTCTGTTTTATATTGTCTACCTAAGGCGTTGCAAACAAGCATGAGGTAGATTATGATTTCCGATATCCCGTCTGTCTGTGAACAGGTTATTTGAGAAACTACTACATCGATTGACACCAAATTGGCAAAAGGCTAGCTTTGAAGTTGGGTCAGAAAAAGTTAAGAGGCATACACTATACCAGTAGACTACTTGTTATCAAAGAAATGGGGGTTCAATCGTCCGCCATCTAAGGAGCGGGGGTAGAGGTTACACATTTAAAACGGTAATGTTTGTGCTTATCCGATTCTTTACAGGAACCAACTGGATTTCAGTATAATTATTTTCATACTTACGGTGATTTAAGCTATAGGGGGACTCACACGTTCAAGTGTACTAAAGGAAACGTTTTTGATTGTCAAGCAGGAAACCTAATGTTCATAATTTTAATCATCGGTCAGACTAAACCACCTATGCTTTTGGCAGATGATTCTATGGGTTAAACCTATTTTTTTGTTTTAAACATTTTACAACTATTAAAAGTCTTCCCGAGCAACATTTAGCGAGTTAAACTCGTGGATTTTTCGCAAACTGGTGTGATTTTGGTTTTGAATGTATTTACGTATTTACATCACGTATAAGAAACAGTAACAACACGTGTCAAAAATCTCCTAAATTGCGCATTACTTATATTTCATTCTACAACGTGTACAACACGTAGACAAGTTCACGACTTTCCAGAAATGCTACTGTAGTAATTTCTAGGTGCTCGTCACGAGTTCTCCACGAATTTTTTCGTCAAGTCATTTTCGCGGGAGATACATCTGCGTTTTCGCTTGTTGTTGGTTGCTGTTTTTTATAATGCATATTTATCATATGGTAAGCATACGATTCATTATCATATAGGAAATTTGTTACATCTGTGAAAGGGTAAATTGTTATTGTCATCACAATGAGTGATTTAAATCGGTCAAAGCGAATTAATCGAAATGCTAATAAAGGATTCATTAATTCAGTAATTTTGTTAAGTGATAGTTCAAAACCAAGATATAACGAAACTATAGTTAACGAGCATAGTTTTGCTAGTTCACAACCTCAAAGTACTCCCACAAACGCCAACGAATCAAACCCAACATTAAATACTCGTTCCGAGCAAACTTTATCGGACGATCAAACCACCTGTTCAGACAACGACGTTGACTTACCATTGGAAGAGACAGATTCAGATTCTAGTGATGAAAATATTGACGTGATAAAGGAGTTGAGAAATTGGACCCTGAAGAATAACATCACACATCATGCTACCACACAGTTGCTGAAAATATTGAAACAACACTCGTGTTTTTCTGACATTCCACAAGACGCTAGAACATTGTTATCGACTCCAAAGGGTACAACCGTTCGTGAGTTACCACCTGGTCATTACGTCAGTTTTGATTGGATATCATCGCTTAAGTCTTTCCTAGAAAAACAGTTACATCAGCAGCAAACGTGCAAGCTACAAATTAATATCGACGGAATTCCAATATATAAAAGCAGCAATAAACAGTTCTGGCCAATAATTGGAAGTATAGTGGGAAACACGCAAGTGTTTACGATTGGAATTTACTGTGGAAATGGTAAGCCAACGAGTGTTGATGATTTTCTGAAAGAGTTCATTACATGCTACTTACGTTTGTACGAAGAAGGAATTTCTATAAACTCTACCAAAGTTAAAGTGTTAATCTCAGCATTTGTTTGTGATGCACCAGCGAGGGCCTTTATAAGTGGAATAAAAAACCATACAGGGTATTATGCCTGCAGTAAATGCACAACCAAGGGAACTTTTATCGAAAATAGAGTGACGTTTCCACAAGTAAATGCTTCATTACGTACGGATAAGACATTTAGGGAAGGTGCACAAGAAACGCATCACGTGGACCAAACATTGATTCGCCAGCTACCTATTGATTTAATCAATGCAATCCCCTTGGAATACATGCATCTCATATGTTTAGGAGTGGTACGAGAATTGATTTACTTGTGGACAAAAGGTAAAAAGTGCCCAGGACGGTTAGGTCGTGGTTTAATTGACAAACTAAGTACACGGTTGCTCAATATAAGAAAATTTACACCAGTTGAATTTTCCCGCAGGCCGAGAAGCTTTAAAGAAATTGACAATTGGAAGGCAACAGAACTACGTCAGTTTTTATTCTACAGCGGTCCTGTTGTTCTGAGAGGGATTTTAACAGACTCACAGTACGTACATTTTCTGTCGTTAAGTGTAGCTGCATCGATTCTTCAGAATAAAGCCTTACACACAAGATACAACAGCTACGCTTCAGATCTGTTCAAGTACTTCGTGAAGTGGTTTGGTAAACTTTATGGAAAGCAATATATTTCCTACAACGTTCACGGATTGATTCATGTTGCAGATGATTGTAAAGTTCACGGAATTCTTGAGAGCTACAGTGCATTTAAATTCGAAAATCATTTGCAGTACATAAAGAAACTGGTAAGAGCTCCCCATCTACCATTGCAACAAGTACACAATAGACTAAAAGAAGTTGAAGCGGTTCAGTTTACTACTAGTGTTTCAACGACAGAAGTGTTCAAACAGGAGTGGGACTATCATTGTAGAAGCGATTTTCAAGACGGAGTTCATTTTCGTGTTTTTGCAACACCTGCCTTAACCATTAAACTTAAGGAAGGGAATAACTGTTTTAAATTGTGCGGTGGACATATTGCAATAGCAAAATCGTTCTTAGCTACCAACGACGGTCGTTTTGTTTTATATCGTCGTTATCGTTTACGAAAGGATTACTTTAAGTCTCCGTGTGCTTCTAGTTTTATTGACTTACACACTGTTAGTCAACTAAGTAGTGAGGTTGAGATCGCACCAGTTGAAACTATTAAACGAAAAGTTTACTTAATTCCTACCACACACGGTTTAGTTGCAGTGCCATTGCTTCATTCCGCATAGTTAAAATGTACTCTGTGGTCGAGTTCACTGATTTGCAAGAAGTTGAGGTTGTTCCAAGTGACTGGATAACAGATGGTTTTTGCTGGTATCCAAACTGCAAGTCGACGGATAGCATAAGAAAAGCGATCAAAAAAAGAGAGACACCAACACAACAAAACTATACGCTCTACAAGGCACGAGTTTTTCGATCATATGGTAAGTTTTATATTAAAATGCATTCATACCAATTTGCAGGATTTTTGGGAAGTTTATTCAGTAACTGAATATTTAATATTTATGAATTATTTAATGTTTAAATTGGTAGACACGTACGCAGCTGCTAGAATCAAACTGAAGACTGCGGAATACGAATCTGATATCAGCAGTGAAGTCGAAATCACACCCAAGTCAAAGAGAACTCCACGTAAGCGACGTCTTGAATGTCTGCTTAAGAAAGAGCCGGAAAGTGAGTTGGAAATGTCTCACACTTCAGCATCACGGGCATTGCCAATCGGCAAAAACATTTTGCCTTCACCACCACCATTCCCTCCTCCACCACCACTTTTCCAATCTCCTGTCGTTAGTAGCTTTGACAATAACTACACTGATCAACACAGGACCTTAAATTTACCGTACTCGTCGGTGGGCATGGGTCACGATTCAAACCCACCGAGCTTTTCTCAGCTGGCCTCTGAAGTGTTCGGCGAACCAGTGCGAACGACTCCGTATTTTACTAATACTGCGACCGATTCGTGCAGCGCCAATGGTATGTTACATCCAGGATTTGATTCAACAAGGAATCCAATGAATAACATAAGCACATTGGAGTTCCCCCGGCCGAGACTTGTTTTAAACAATCCAGATGGAATGTCGGTAGCTGCAGCTGCGCATCCACCTGTGCCTAATCCTGATCATGGTGTATTTGATCGAACTGACAAACGATTGAGGGTTGAGACAGGATGTTATTCACCACAAAACTCTAATCAATTGGGTAAGCTTATTTATTATTTAATTTATTTATTATTATTTATGGCAAGAATTATTTTATTTATTTATCATATTTGGTAAGATTTAACGAAAGCCATGCAATTTATATTCTCTTATGTGGATTTTAGATTTTGAAAACTGGATGGTCCGAAACGTCAATATCATCAAAGCTCAAATGAAGCAACTTCAGGAATCCGTGGATGTTTTGTTGCAGAAGAATGCAGTTGACGGTTTAAATTCAAACCAAGTTGTGACTGATGTTGCTCATTTTGCAATTCCAGTTGCTTCCAGTGAAATGCTTGAAAACCTCTACGGAAGTTTATCAAGTGATAACGCTCGAAACTCTCTGGTAAGTTTTACAGAAATGTCCCAAATCTTCCGCTTTCTTATGTATTCTAACCAATTACTTGTGTAATTCCCAGATCATAAAGCTTGGGATGCGTGGTGGCAAGGACGTCCGTGAGTGCACTCGAAGAGTAATGTCTACACTGTTAACAGATCGCGTTGCGGAGCGGTTCAGTTGGCTAGGATCAAGGGGTGATAAGAATGCGTTTTCAAAATCAGTTCTGAAGGATCTTGTTATTGGTATTTCATTAAAATGTTTACCTTATACTATAATGACGAATGCTATTTTAATTTGAGAAATTCATCGTATATTTTACTTTATTTCTGTAGATGCTGTTAGAGCCAATGGCAAAACTAATCTAGCCAGTGCTGATGACGTTGAAAACGCAGTAAAAGAGTGGCTGAAGAATTCTAAAAAAAGACTCATTGCTGAAGGAAAAAAGTATGAATGGTTTTGAAAAATTAATCGATTAGGTATTTCATTGATTTTTAGGTATTAGTTACTCATAATCTTTTTGATTCAGGACTGGACCAACTCACCAACGTAACATGGAGCCAGAAATTCCACAAGATTCTTTGGTATCAGATGCGAGTAGTGAAGCAAGCCAAGACTAACAACTCTAGATTAATGATACGTTTATCAGATTAATTAATAGTAATAGTTCAGACAATTCGTACTAACGAGTATAGTATGAAATAAAGCTGCATTCAATTTTTAGTGTGATTAAGTGATGTAAACAGTTAATTAATGTTAGTTAACTAACAGTTAATTCGGAATAAATGTATACAAAATCTGTATAATTTGAAATTGCGGCTGTAGCGTGTACATTATTATACCATGACACTGCATACTGCATTATAGCATATTATGTACTCGAGTATCGTGTTTGCATTGAGAATAATACGTGTTTAGCATTTTCATTCTGGTGGAGAGAATGGGAACATTTGGGATTTCAGAAACGTATAATTCACGAGTTGTACACCTTCTACACACGGACACCTAACACTTCATATGCACCAGATGAACATGAAAGAAACACTGGCTAAACACGAGTTACTGCGTCAACAGATTCGTGTAGAATACGGGCTTGACTCGTAGTGTTGTTTCTCGGGGTGTATTAAATATACTGATTATTATATAAACCTGCAACCAGAACCTTCCCAGTCTGAAGGTTTTCAGAGAGCATATCCACTTTCAAAGCGAAAGCCAACGATTTTCCTTCTCTGCCTTTGACAACTGCACACCACAAAGATAAGCTCTTCTTCACACGGTCACGGTCTTTCAGGACCAAGGTAAATGGGGCACTTTCAGATTTCAAATAAAAGCGAAGCTCCGCTTTGTTCTCTCCTTCGCCAAACTCAAGATTCAAGCTACTGCTGCCGATTAGCGCCTCAAGGTTGCTTCGACTGGAAATGTTTCGTAGGCGCCAGACTTTCTTGATCTGTTCACCTCGAGTTACCTACGTTCAATGTTCAACAAATAAAACAAGCAAAACAATAAAAATTAAATAGATAATTAACTGATTTTTATCGGAAGCTCAACAACTAAAGAAATATTTAAAAGAAGGAGTTTAAAAGTTTTACCTCGTCACACGAAATTGCACATTCAGTGAAATCCGTTTTACTCTCGGCTTCCTCATCTAAATCAAGTATTGGATCGTAAGAAGATAATCCTGCCGAAGGACTCTTTTTTAAGAATTTGAAACCCTTTGAATTCTTTTTTCCTATTGCTTTATTCATTTCAAGTTCACGTGACAAACTTTCTGCAAAGTAAAAGAGTACAGTCGAATATTTTGTTTTATTTAGGAGCTCCAGTTACTTGAAAGAAAATCAAGTGCGCACTGAAGAAAATACTGCTTACTGATAAAGAAAGTATTCCATCATCGTCATCAGCTGTCAGCTAGAAGCAAATGTAGGATTAGGAGAATTTACCATTATAAAGGAATGAGTCATCAATATTTTTATACATATGTAATCCTACTACTGTATGTGTATTTGAGGCTCAGTGAAATATTATACATAAGGTAAAATTTGAAAAGTAATCAAAAATGGAATCGTTATTTGTAAATTCCATGTTTGACAGCGTCATGTGAATAGAGTACGAGAGCATACTTTCTAAAATGCAATTAGAGCAGTGAGTGGTCATCATCATCACTTTTCTCAAATGAATGGGCTTGGATTTTTGTTGATTGTTCATTCAACTAACGCGTTTCTCATATTCAAGAATATGTGTACGCTGTCCATCAAGAGCAGCAAGGCATTCGATCAACTTTCTTTCATCCGACTAAACATAATGCAAAGCTTGCGTTTTTCCATTGCGTCATAAACTTGTAGAAATGTGCACTAAATTTTCCCTGTGATGCTTCTTCAACTCTCCATGAATTATAGAAGCAAGCTTTTGCATTTTAATTTGCTAAGCTATGATTTGCTCATTTTTTCAACTTGCAACGATGGCATTGTCTTACGATCATTATAATAACCCTTATGATCAGTACCACCAACATTTCTAAATAGCAAACTTCGCAGTTATATGTAGTTCGCTTTTCTTGTCTTGAGGAACACACGCGTTCTGACTTTTTTTTAGGTATATAAATATCAATTGAACTGCATGTAGAACCGCATTCGCTGTACTTGAAAACTTTTGAAACATGACCAATAAGACGCCTGTTGTTAAATTCTAGGAACTTAATTTTTATCATAATAACTGACAAAGCATAAAAACACAACTCGCACTTTCTACTTCATGACATGTCATTTTGTCGGTACGTAAATATGATTTTTATTAAAACTTACGGGAATAACTCACTAGGCAGTTAAAAATAAGAACGAAGCCGTCGTCAACACGTTTATATATGTCACGCAGAGTGACATATATAAACGTGTCATGCATTGGCACTGAAATGCTGACGTTTGACAGAAAGAGTTTGACAAAAACCTTTCTGGAGAATATCGGATTTCAAAGAGAATTACATTTATTTATCAACCAGACTAGATCTTTATGGTATCAAGAATCTCACAATAATACACAAAGTGCAATATTTAAACAGGCAATTATTTGTATAAACTGCAGAATACCCTTGAGTTCCCAAACTGTAATCATCCCTAGATTAATCTTTTCAATACAATCGAGTAACAGTAAATCCCAGTACTAGTTGAAACTGCGATTCAAAGCGATACACCTCATCATACTCATTTCCACTGCTGAGTCTCCTGGACGAGGCATAACCCAGGAATCCCGCTTGAATATTCTTTCCTTCTTTCGCCTCTTCTGAATTGAACATTAAACGCTTAACTAAAATAATAAATAAAATAAAAATCATACTTCCTTAGTCTAAGTTTAAAATAACTACCCAACAAATCCATTTAATCAATTCTGCCCTACCTTCCAAAAGGGTTTCTTCACAACGAAGGCTTTCAGCAAGTAGGTCAATCTTCACTGCAAATCCCAGCTTCTTTCCTTCACCTCCAGTTACAACTGCAACTGACAAGGATAAAATTTTATTGATACGGTTGTCCCAATTGTAAGAAGCAGTCCGGGCGTGAATTGGCTCTAGGTAAAAACGGAGCTGAATTTTCTCCTCCTCATTGCCAATGTCAATATAAAAACTGTTGCTAGCTACAAATTCTTCAAGATTTCTTCGATTTGAGATATTATATAAATGCCAAACTTTTTTCGTTGTTTTTCCCAATTGTACCTGCTATTAAATAAATACCAAAATGATTTTTTATAATCAAATGGAATTTAAAAAACAATCCAAAAAATAATGAACAGTTTTATTATTAGATATATAATATGTTCTACCTCATGACTGTATTTTAAAAGCTCTCTTGCATCAGCAGTAGTGTTATCCAAGTCAGGATTTGAACTGGAAGAAGATCCTCGTTTTGGTAAGAATTTTTGAAAAAAGTTGACAATTTTGGAGTCGTTTTTAGTTTTTTTCGGATTCATTTTAAATTTTTATTCCAAAAAATCGTAATGCTGAAGGATGAGTTGAGGTTTAAGTATGTACTTTGTGAAGAGCTTTTAGGGAAGGATGTTGCTTGTCATGTAGTGCAAGAATCCTGGTTAATATGTAGAAGATATAAGGTAAAAGACGTAAACAATACGTTTGAAAAAAGCGGTGTTCCCTTGTGAGATACAGGTTTTATACAAGTGCTTTTAGACCCTCTATAATGTATTACTGTATTGCTTGTAATATTAAAGAAGTGCACAGTATTCTTTTCTTCTCTAAAGATGATATATAAGCAGAATTATATGTGCATAGACAACTTTGTTTGTGAAATAAAAAAGAACGCTATGATTCAGCCGTTGAAATTTGCATGCAAAATCTGATTCCAGTAATAATAAAAAATATCAAATCAATCATAAAACCAGTAGAACATCTCAAGTCTTCTGAAGTTTCGTAACTAGATTCTCTACAGAAAATATTGTTATACAAACAACCAGTAAAATTATGTAAAGGACCAGAATAACTAAAATGCTGCTTAAATTTGCCGGTGTAAAATCGTCTTCTGTCAACAATTCCTCATTAAGTGCCCTTCTTTTGTCGACAACGGCAAACAAATTCCCCGACTTTCGTAAACCCATTAATTTAATTCCATCCTGTAAAACTAGCATCTCTTCAAGGTTTGCATAATCATTTCTAATTTTTCTAGCAATTCCCGAGGCTTCCAAATACCTTAAATCTTCATCAAAGAACTGAAGTAACACGTGTTTTCTAAGGAGACTTCCAAAACCTGTCATAGTAACCATAAGATTGTTACCTTGTCCTTGAAATGCAAGTCGTTTTCCGAGCATTTGCATGGAATACATAAATGGGGATAAGTTACTATAAATAGCAATAAAATTATCCGAATTTTGCATAGGATTTCTTATAATATCTTTCGTTTTTATATCCATGATTTTTAAACTACACGAACTTTCTCGTCCTGAGCTAAGACTTGCGTAAAATTTACCATATGATTTAGAACAATGGAGCTGCTTTCCTCTTGAATCCCAAAGATCAATCCAGATTAAATCACTCACAAAGCATAATCTACTATTTACACCGGAGCTTACAAGTTTTGGGTAATGAAATGTAGCATTCTCTTCAATAGAAAGAACATCTTCGGTATGTTTTGTTAGTATTAGTTTCATACTTTCGTCAACAACAACGAAAGGGCTCCAATTTTTAATTACATCTTCTACTGAGCTAGGCGCATTTGGTAGCTGTTTTGCGGTTATAAACGTATAAAACGAGGATGTGTAAACGGCTCGTAACATAATACATGTATAAAGCCAAAGTGTAACAACCCCTTTAACTTTACCGCTTAAGAGTTTAGGTGAAATGTTAAAGTCTTGTTCTAGTATCATTTTAACTATTTCAAAATACGCGGTATTTATCCCTAACAATTTTAATGTTAAAGAGAAACTTAATCCCGAAATAAGTAATATAGCCCACCACTTCAATTCTATGGGCTTTAGCAAGGCTAGAATGTTTGCAACGTTAGATAAAGAAGACTTTAAGAGCATTATATTATATTCTTTAAATTTAGCTCCAAAACTAGCGTATGTATAAGCAGTCACGTCCTTCGAAATATCAAACATTGACACTCCTTCCTCTGCAAATACACGACATATTTCCTCAGAACAGTTGTGGTGTAGCCGTATTAAATCTGAAATACATATATCTGCTTCCGTATGACCGTAACCGAATACGTCATTAGATAGCACCTTTACCTTGTCACATGGCTGATTAGCTTCAATTTCAAAATTTGGAGATGGAATGTTTTTTGACCAATTTTGGTTTTTCTTTTTTGAAAGTTGAAGTAGGTCATTAACTTCCATAGAATTTTCAAACTCAATTAACGCTGCAATACCGAATTTGTAAAACATGTGATGACAAATTCTTGTTGGGTATAGTAATTCACATAGTTGATCGTCTATAGGTAAACTATTTCCAAGTGTGTTTAAAATATAAGATTTGTTTTCAAGCGTGTTAATTATAATCAAATTTGTTTGCAATTTGAAAATGTTGTAGTCTAACTTTATTTCCGTAAAGGTATTACGGGACTCGTATTCGATATTATTATGCAGGATTAACAAGGTTGCCACTGGAGCAAAACGAAGTGTTAATATTACGCTGAGGTCGACATCAGTTTGGAGAGCTCCTAAAGAAATGCTACTATGATGTCCAGATTCATTTCCTCTAATGTTATCCGCCGTTAAAATTGAAAGGCATGGAAATATGTGTCTGAAGGTGAACCGTTTAAAAGAAAATTTTTCCGATACCCTCAGTTCGTGAGGGTGCTGAATTTTGAATAATATGACATAATCTTGGGACGAATGCATGTAAAAATCTAGTATCTCATGAACTTTAAATACGTTTGCTTCTGATGTCAAAGTTTTATTCCAAATAAATATTGTACAGTCCTTAAATATTGGCATAGTGTAAAGGTTTTTAAAATCTGCAGACATGCTTTGTGCTTTGCTAAATTCTAAACAAATCTGTTCACTTGAAGATACAACGAATAGCAAAATTTTAATTTTAAGAAATACTTTCCTTTTGATATTCATTATGATTTTTTAAAACTTGACAGTGAATATGTTTTCTCAGTTTGAATACATGCGCCTAGCAAAATATTACATCACATAGTTTCAAATTCTAAACTAAAACTTAAGGAGCAGTGAATAAAGACTTGTTTTTATGCTTGCTAAAGGCTACTTAAGATTGGCAGGGAAGGTTAATCGAAGTCGTTTATAATTGACAATTCCTTACACAAATTATAACATCTATAAGATATATCCCCGCGCCGAGTACTTTCAGATACTCAATATGAAAAACAAGTATTGTAATTTTACCACTCCTATATTTTCTAGCGTAATTTGCCAATAATTACTGTTAAGTTCTCTCATAGTAAATAAGGAAAGATGCGAAGCACTTGAA
>JAANSM010000990.1:0-21600 GCA_036850725.1 Orchesella villosa | reverse complement strand
GATCAATCATGTCGGAGCCACCCATTAAGAAACAGTAGTTGTATTTTCGTTCATTTTCATTAGCAGTTATTCCTTCAGCTGTACAAGAGGATGAGGGAGGAGAAGCGGAAGAATCTTGACTCTTCGTTGGGGTTACGTCGAAAGATCTTCCTTGAATTGTGCTGATTCTAGCCTTTTTCTTTGCTGGTTTTCGTATGACGGATTTCTTGGGCCCTGCAGTAATTTCGTCTGAATTCAACTAAAATTTTAACACAATTGCATTAATTAAGTACTTACCTCAGGTTATGAAAAGTACTGAAAATTACTATATGTTTTGATGAACTTACCTTAAATGTTAAAGCCACCTGCAGCAAATCAATGCACAGAAACACAATCAGAAAGATTGCGATCTTCATCTTAAAGTTTAGATGAAATTTCGCTGGATATTCCCTGTCCCTTAATTTACTATTTCAGAATTTCGAGACTCTTTGAATGAAACTATACTCGAGAGTAAAAATGCAGTTGTTTCTTGTTCGTAAGTTGCAGCGGTTTGACTTTTGAGATACTTTGTAAGCTTACTGGCATTGGGCATTTCGTAACAAAATACATTTTACTCACAATTAATAATCTATTGTGTGTGTTATGCATAATGTAATAAAATGCGATTACAAATTAATGAAATGTTATACAACGTATCTATAATTTAAATTTATTTATATTTTTAATGATTTTAATTAAAGTTTTTATTGAAAAATATCTTAATTTGCTTTAAACAAGAGCGGAATTATGTAATCGTATACTTATATAAGTAATTATAAATTGAATAATATTAAATTCATTGCATGGCACACTCACTAAAAATAAATTCGAACTCGATAAAACACGTACTAACAAACTAAATACTCATGACTCACGTATTGAAATTGGTTTACCTGATTAGGTAACCAGACCAGGGTGGTCAGTATACTGCATGAGATGGTGGACCAGCGGATATGCACTCAAATAGCAAAATAAAAATACGTTTACAATAATTTGCAATGATCTATAGTGTTCAAAACAATCCACTAAAAAGGGAGATGATAACCTTGGAATAATGATGATTAAAGTATAAATTGCATGAAGGGTCAATGAAAAGTATGGTTAAATGATTAAGCAAACTATGCTAGATGACTGTTGAGATTAGATCCTATAAGATAACGATATAACTATAAAGACACCATCTATTTTTAATCCATACACGGCTCCGATCACTTTCTGTGAAATTTTACTTCACTTTTAACACAAATCTTCCTACAGGTTAGCTATATTGGACTTAGCCATCTTAATACTTAATACTTACATTTAGCTAAGTTTAGAACGTTGATAATACAAAATCCAGCTTTTTACATTACATGCAAGTTATTTTTCAACATGCCCCACAAGACCTGCTGTGCTCGAAATAGCAAGGCTTGGAAGACAAGCATTGATACTCATAAGCGTATAGCGTTCCCTCGATACTAATGCACTTGTAAAAGGTACCTTTCCTCGACTTATCGGGATGTGGAAATTTGCCTGGACCAGGACATGCGAAGGGCTTAATCCCGACATCCGAGGTCATGTCGTTCTCACAACTGTCGATACTACAGGTTGATTCCTTAGCATCAAAACAACTTAGCTCAGGGCATTTATGTTTGAACACAGTAAACTTGTCGTTTCCAACATAATAGCACTCGTAATAGTAGTATGGGTTCGAATGTGGAAATTTTCCTGCTGATTTACATTCGAAATCCCCCTATGAAAGTAAGTGGAATAAAAATTATAAAAAATGGCTTGAATAAAGTTCTTGTAATATGTAACTCTTCGCCCCATTATCAACTATAGTTTCATTGATTTTTCCGAATTTTTTACCTTCACAAATTCAACGTAATGCAGGAGCACCGTTGCAAATACTAAGGTTAGGGTTGTAACAATCAGTTGTGACATTGTGACTTGTTTAAAGGCTTAAAGGTTTAATCTAGATCTAAAGCAAGTGGACGCTAGTTGTAGCTGCTAGAATTGTTCTTTTACTTAAAAAGGTTTAGAAAGTAACTCAAGTAGGGTTGAAAATAACTATGGATTACTTCACTGATACGACATATTATCAAAATATTCAGTAAATGAATGATGTTTTGCTTTGCATGAAATCATTATATAACTTTTTCATGACACGTTTCTCTCATTCCCATCAATCTCTAATCCAAGAACACATTTTCAAAGCTAGGTGAATCCTGGGATTTATGGGGTTTTCAACCTACAAAAGCATTTTAATCAATTCTTCCGAATCATCTTATGGGGTGACACCTCAACCCAACTTCTTTTATTGCCTCCTTGCCCTATTATTACCCTGAATATGTAGCTAGTTAGTTAGGATTCGGATATTCAGAATAAAATTACTCATGCCACGGCACTAAAGAGACACAGACTGTATGCAAGCATTCACACGTGGTGCTTGATGATGAAATGTATTTAGTACAAAAATATATCATGCACCTTTCATAATATGGATCGAGTCTGCGGCTGACTCATTAACGAATTTACCATCATTCTTTACTTTTCCTTATGCATCGTTTTATTATGGTGTTTAATGCATAATGTACGATTGGAAATATGACATCACGCACTTTAATTACCATTTTTGTTTCTGACGATTCGAGATATTTTTTTATTATGCTTCATATTTTGTATCAAAGTCATTGTAATGTTTTTTTATAAGATGATATAGATGACACATTAAAAACATAACTAAATAATTAAAACAGTACACGGTGGCAATGACCAGTTCTCTCGTGGCATATTGAGTATGATTTNACATAACTAAATAATTAAAACAGTACACGGTGGCAATGACCAGTTCTCTCGTGGCATATTGAGTATGATTTAAAGGAAATACATAATATATATATAAGTACCTTTGAATCAACTATAAAAGGCATTACGGGACACAAAACAAAATATATTCACTAAAATGAAATAAATGCACATCGATCTACATACCGATAGTCAATAAATAATTCATGACAGATTGTTCCATATTCCAAACATATATACACAAAGTATGTATATATATATTAAACGCAATAATTATAGTTTTGTCACTGGTTTCTCTACTAACACACATATATTATGCCGGCTTAAACTCTAATAAGAATCTCGTCTCTGCCACACACTCGATACTGCATCTACTACTGATATATATTATAAAAACAGTCCCTAAATATTAAACAGTTTTTTACCTGAGATGTTCACACGACAAGTCATGTACTAAACAGACAGTTACGTAATATATATATTTTTTACAAACTCCACTCTCACTAACCAATTAAAACAATTTTTTGTAAAATACCTAATAATTATTATACAGTTTCAAGTTTATGATATTTTCCTTCGTTTTCTTTCCTCCTCGCAAAGGCAAATGATTAAATTCGTCGTTTCACACATGATCCTATAAAAATCATGCTGATAGTATAAATTGTAAAGATATATACCCTACACAGAATTTAATAATTTAACTAATCTCTCTAATAATTATTATGCTTCAGTAAAATATATATTGTATAAATAAATTTACACGATTTCATTTGGTACACAGGTGAAACTTTGAACAATAAAAAGAAAAAAAAGGCATGATGATCCAGTACAAAAAAAACTTTAGAAGTAACATTGCAAATTACATACACATCAATAAATACACGCTTGCTGCTTTCCTAGGGATTCGTACTTTAAAGTATATGTATATCATATATAAGTATAGGACTGAATAGTGATGAGGTATCGAAAAGTTCTCGTTCTGGTTCCGGCTCTCTGGTCAAATTCTCCATGAAGTCTTAGAATATTTTTATATAGAAAAGGAAAGTGTTGTTTGTAATCTAGATTGTCGGGGTAAATTCGTTCGAGTTGCTTTTGGTAATTTGTTTTAAAAATACGCAGATTTATATTAGAGCTATATAATTTAGGTCGGTTTTTTGATGTCATATCGGTCGGACGGACCAAATATCTTATAATCTATATACTTCGTCTTCGTGTTTCATTCACAATTCTTCCAATATCTGTCAGTCCCTATGAATTACAATTGAGGATACAAGATAATTTCTTTTTTTTAAATTACATCAGTCATCTAAAAATGCATGTCCCTGCTACAATATAAATTCTAAATACTAATACACACTAAAAATCGGAGGAGAAGACTTGATTGCAGGGAAGAAATATAGTTTAAAATGCAATATTTATGACACATTGTGTGGACACCAAAATCATACCTGAAAGTCATAAATACTCTTGGTATTCATTCGGTAGTCCGTATAGTTAAATGCAAAAAGTATTACAACACAGACATGGTTGCGAATGTTGCCACCTTGGAAGGATTGCACGAATATTTTTTTACGGATTTACATTTTATCCGAGGAAACCATCGGTGCTAAACTACTGGACATTCCGACGGCAGCCTGAAGATGGGCAATAATTTTTCCTTCAAATAACGGGAGTTCCTAAAAAAAATTTAAGATACAACTTGTAAATACAGTTTTGTCCAAAATTGTAGTACACAGCAGCTATAATTTTATAATTTTAATAAGACTTTTACCTGAAAGTCATCAGTGATCTCTTCTTGAACAACTTTAGCATAAACTTCCGCACACTCTCGCTTAAAAAAGTAGCGGTAGTTACCCCGTTTCGGCAAATGCTCTTTGAATACAGCAAGAGTAATGTCGCAAGCGGAAGCTGAACCGTTGTTACCACTAGGCCTGGAAACTTTGCATGGGATTTTCACACAGTAGGGCACTTCAGTATCCTCATAAAAGACAAATGAGGAAATGGAATGCTCCTTGGTTGATGACTCGTCAGAGGAAGGAGGGGAGTGATGACGCGGAGGTATACTGGATGTAGATGATGAAGGTCCTAAAGGAACTTGATTTGCTTGAGAGGCTAATACAACTGCGGGAGACGTTTTCTTTGCAAGTCTTCTACGGACTTCTTCCAGTGTTTGGGGTGGAGGCAGTGGGGCTGATGTGTGTGGCATAGGTACTTGTTTCTTGGGTCGCCTGAAATAAACAAATTTTTAACATTGGATTTTAAATAAAAATTCAACGAACGAGAAAATCTGTAAGAGAAGATTAAAACACTTTTCGCACCTCATCATTGGCGGACTTGTTGTAGACCTCGGCCTTGAACCGTCCCCACATTGTTCCATCCATTGGGCCACCCTAACAAAATCAATGAGATAAGTTTTAGCACGATTTTTTACTCATTTTCACTTGGTATGTGTAATTAAACTGTTTATATGAATACCGTAAATCAGTCCGTTCACATGGAAGAGGTGGAGGTGGTTTAGTTATCGAGATGACAGTTGGTGTGGCTCCAGATAACACAGATATTCCAGAATCTAAAAACTCACTTGAAGTTTTCTTAGTGATTATGGACAATGGCACATTTCTTGAGTCTCCATGCCCAATACCACCAACTCTACTTAGGCGACCACGTAAGGAAGCACCGATTAGGCTGGCTGAGGAAAGATCACCATCTATGGATAATTTTATTTTTTGATTATTTACGAACCAACTATTTGTCTTAAGAAACCTACATTACAACATTTTGAAACTTACGATCCTGAATCTTCATTTCTGAAGGAATACTTCGGGATTTCGTCATAGCGGAAGATAAAGTATCCGATGGATAGTCATGGACATTGCCTGAGTCTCCAGAAAACGTAGAGGTGGCATCCTAAGATTAAAAAACGAATCGTTGTATAGTTTGCGACTTTCGAATATTAAATTTAATGATTACATAGTTAATCGCTTGTAGAAGCAAAAGAAAGCATCTTTACTTACCCTTTCTCTTCTAGATCTAACTAAGGCTAAACTTGGACCACCTCTTCTTCTACCCGATGTTGGTGATCTCAATTTGGGGGAACGATTATCAGGAGTAATATCCGAAAATACCCGTGACATATGTTGATCTACAATTTTTTTTTACCAAGTGTTAATTAATATTATCTATATAAATGGGAAATGAAAATGAATATTGATTTTTCCATGCATATTACCTAAAATATCGTCAGGTAGACCTTCATCATGAACCTGAAGTCTGTTAATGGCAGCAGCAAGTACATTCGGAGTTATTTCCTCAACACCTCCACTTGCTCCCATTGCATGTGGAACATGATCATCAAATTCAGATATTCTCTGAGTCAACTTCTCATCTATCTCTCGCTGCCTTTTAACTTCTTCAAGTTTCTTTATCAAAAGGGATGCGAAAGTATTTGAGTCCAACTGCAAAAAAAAATCAAAACAAGTAAATTCGTTATTCAAGTAAATGTAAACTAGTTCTCAATTCTCAATCCCAAACTCGTCATAATATTAAGTTTACTAACCTCAGCTTGTCTGTTCGGAGCTCTGGCACCTTTTACAACTCCTTGAGGGGTATTTTGGTAAATTGTCACGATTGTCCATAACTAAACCAGGATGAATAATTTGTCTCCTATCTGAAACACTAGAATGTGCGGGTTGATGAAGATGGGGATGTGATGGCATCTGGCTTTTATTACCACTTCTGTGGTGATGAGCACCATGTTTCCTGACATTGGAATGACCATGACCACTGTGTGCACCATCATCAGTCATTGCATCCGAACTCATGCTTTGAATCTCTGAGTCCACACGAGACACCGGGTTGTACGAGGAGTAAGATGCGTGGTACGGATGTAATGGCGCGGTTGTTGTAGAATTTCCAGGTTTCGGATGAAAATGACTGAATAATTACAAGTAATTTATGATCAGTTAAAAATCCGAAAACGTATATGAAAAATAGGAACTAGAGTAAAGATTTTGATTTAACTTTACCTTGTAAAACCTTCCCTACTACTCCTAATTTTCGAAGCAGCTGCAGGAGCAACAGGTACAGACGCTCTAGCCATTTGAGTCATTTGTAACGCCTCCTTTGTTAGCTTTAATTTGGCTGCGTGTTGAATAGCAGCCGATTGAGGGTTTACACTTAGCTCTTTGTCTTCGTGAACAGTCTGCAACTGATTTGGAAGAAGAAGTTGAACGCTTGCAGCAGTTGACAGTGGCGGACTAGGAATTTTGGGTGACTGTCCTTCACCAGATTTATGCTCTACATCAACTACCAAACTTCCTTTTTCATCCCCTGTTCCACCCCACTCTCCAGATGTTCCATCACTGGATGACTTTCTACCAGAAGCTTCTGTTGGTAGCTCTAATTGTTCTTGCAAGTTGGAACTATCATCCTCACCATTCACAGCACACAAATAAATCTCACTTTTCAAAAAGTTGGGGTATAAATTATCTTGCATATGCGTCTGAACTTCTTCCTCAGACCTGTCGAACAAACTGACTTCACTAAATTTCCCTTCAATGATTGCCTGTGCGAGATCAGATCGCGTTTTGTCAGAGATGCCAAGCAGCACGGTGTTTTGGAAGAAGTGACGATGAATTGAACGCACGAGTTGAGGTATTTTTGGAGGATCCTTCCGAGGCTAAAAAAGGTTAAGGAAGAAGTTTTTTTAATTGATTTTCATGTATTTCCAGTTTAAGAAAATTTACTATTAAATCTGAAAACACTTGCTTACCAGTGCATTTTAACCCTTCACAAGCCCACAAAAAATTCAGCTGAGCTGAGCACCCTTCTTGATCAAGATATCTTTCAAATAAATCCCTTCCTGTACCATACAACGAAAATTTCGTTTAGATTCATGGAAATAAAGTTACATATGAAAGTTTGTAAATTGTATTCACTATTTAAAAAATGCCATACCTTGCTGATCGTCAAGAAGCTGAGCTCAAACCTCGTGACCATCTTAACCAAGGAGGAGACATTGACGAATTAGGTGAAGAGGATGACTGATTATCTTCCGAAGTACCTGATGAATGAGCTCCTGTAAATGAGAAAACAGTTTTGTAAACTTTTATGTACTCTAAAAAAATACACTGAAATTATCTACATCTACGCCATCAAACTTTAAAAACTCACTAGATCGGGTGGGTTGCGGTTGCGAAGCTTGGGACGAACTCATTTTTACAATATTGGGAGGAGGATCCGGTTCAGGAGGAGGTAAATTAGAATCCGAAGACGATGATGGAGGCTGAGCCTCATCCATCATCATCTCCGGTGAAGCACTTTGCAATAACCCTGTTTTTGAGTACTACTAATTTCTTGAAGCTGACCCCAATGATCAGCGTCTTCCACTCGTATCACCAATGTTGATGAAATTGATTGCTTTAAAGTTCTATCACTAATATAACTACTATTATCCTCTTCAATCTTGCTCCTAAATGCGGCAATCTTGTTCCTACAAGATTGCCAACGGGTAAAATTACATGAGTCTTGAGTCCACCAAGTTTCTAGCGTCTGTGCCAACATCTCATTTGCTGATAGGATAAATTCCCAAGTTTTTCCTTATAATCAATGATAAGTATAGTTATCACTGATAAGTACTCCAATCAACTACTCCNGTCTGTGCCAACATCTCATTTGCTGATAGGATAAATTCCCAAGTTTTTCCTTATAATCAATGATAAGTATAGTTATCACTGATAAGTACTCCGATCAACTACTCCAGTAGCGTATCTCACGAAAACCAATCTCGATGAAAAACTCATTCTATAATAAAAAAAGGAAGAAAACAAATGCATGCAAATATTAAAGCATTGTCTTTTTGTCCCCAAAAATAAAGACAAAGCAACTCCTCTACTTTGTTCAATGTGCAAAAGCAAACAAAGTAAACGTACCATTTTAACCGAGCCCGAATCTGAATTCAGGGTTTGCATTCTTCCAATTCAATGAATTTTATCCATGTTTCACATGCACCTTTCACCACTTTTGAGAAGCAAATTGAAACTGATATGCCTTTGAATTTCTCTCAGCAACAGTCTCATTCCATTTGCATTGATTGAATGTAATAATGTATGAAGCAGTAAGTACTTTACGGAGAAACACACAAAATCACTGTCTGTCGGTCACCTTAAGATCATAAGACTTTTTAAGCACAACACCTTTTTAGTGACTCTTTGCTCCTTGTTTTAAAACTATAAAATCCTGTCGCTCTCTCGGTCGGTGTCTCTTTAACTTCTTTTTTGTGCTTTGTCTGATCCTTTCAGGCAGTTCGGTCGGTCGGCTTTGCGGCATCAGTTATATAGAGACAAAAATAAAAGCACATAGTTTTTCCTTTGCATGCACACAATAAAAACACACACGAGGAGACAATACTATAGATGATTTTAGTACATTCATTTAATACATTATTACTTATACTTAAACGAGAGAGAAAAAATCATAAACTTATTTTCAGCAAAAATTCTTGTAAAATTTACTAATATATATTTTACTATGCCTAATATGTATGTATAAGTATAATATCCTCTTTAAGTCTAGAGTGATTATTATTATAGGCTACAAATTTTTCATTCCAAAATGAAAAAGACAAAAAAGTGTTGACGTACAGTAATGTACATACAATGGAATAAATATATATACATATATTATATATACTTTTATTATATTGGTGGAAGAAGTATTAAAATATGTGTGTGTATCTCTTATGCATGTACATACATACATATTAATGGAGATGGAGACTCGGACTCTGTTTGTTTGTTGTGCTATTTTATGTATAAAGGTTTAAGGGAATATTTCATATATATATACCTATTTACCCTACATGAAAAAATGTACACAGTACACAGAGTCTCTCTCACAACGAGCATAATATGGGATCAGAAAATGTGTCTTTAGGTACAACAGGAGGAAAGATGGTTGTTTATGGACGTTACGGACATTTTATGTGTAAAAATATGTACATATATCCATCCAATCCACATCTACACACATTTTTCCCGTACTCAAGCTTTTCGATGCATTCTTCGCTTTTAGCCTTCCTTTCATCATCCTCGTCTTTTCCGTAATACCATCCATACGGTGTAGAATTCTTAAGCCTTGTGGGGATGAAGTAGATTTAACACATTTTTTTATTTACCTGATGTCATGTCTTGTTAAACGAGAGAGAGAACTGCAATGCAAAGTGAAGAGATGCTTTCATGATCCAAGCCATATTATTGAGAGGATAGGATGATATTATAGTAGTAGTGTGGATCTGGATGGTGGTTGAACCAAGTTTTGGATTTGGAAGAGAACATCGAATAAGAGATGTATTAACGGGCATGTGAGTCCGAAAAAGTATTGAGATCTGAAGCAAGATGATGATGCATAGGTATATATAATACTTGCGTTATAAAATGAAATGAATGACAGTATGGAAAAAAATGTATCCATGTCGTGTGTTTAGTATATATATATTGTTGAAAAGGTTTTGTGTTTGGTTGAGTGAAATGAAGATATGCATTTTTCCTGTTAATGTTGTTGAATGAGATAAGAATATTATGGATTTTTGGAGGAGGATAAGAAAGAAAAGTATAGAGATGGATGATGAAGTGAAGATGAAGAACGGATAGGAAGTGAAACGCGCTATTGTATTATATGGTCCCATTTTTTCTTTTCCAGTTACTACATATATTGGAAAACCGCTTGTTTCATGGTAATGTAGGGTTGTTTCGTTATCCTTATTTTTCTATTGCAAGTCATACCTTCTGTTACATGTATTTCCTATAATTTTCCCCAATTTATTTGTTAACATGCTACGCAATATGTCATGAGAAAACATTGATGTGTGGCTTGTAGGAACATGGTGTATGTATTGTCTGGCATTTTGGTACTGATGATGGTACGACGATTTGTTGGTGGCTGGTGGCAGAAGTTCGATATTTAGTTGTTAAGGACCTTTTAATGGTTCCACTTTTCTCATTGCATCAAAAAGGATGAATGAATATAGTGTGCAGGATGAAAATGAAATGGATACAGTCAACACATACACAGCACCAAAAAGTTGGGATGGAAGTTGCTGAGCTGGATGAATTTTTGGATGATACAAGCAGTTTTTCCTACTTTAATCACTTTTTTCTGCATGAAATTGTTGTTATTTGCCTCAAAACGAGGAGACCCATGCTCTCAATCTATTCCAGACTCTTTTCATTAACATGAATGTTACGCATGTTCTTTGAATTTTATGGACTTTATAAGCTTCATCATAGCGAGAGCACGCTTATTTTAAAGACACGTCCCATTTGAAGGTGTGGTGGAGGATTTTGAGGGAAATTATGTGAAAATATCAATTATTTAGAAAACTAACGGAAATTCGGAACGAATTAGGTTCTAATGCGATATATTATTGTATTATATTTGCCAGTGGGCACTATATACATTTATTAGAAAGTCTTTAAACAAATGATCATCAGTATGATTCAAAGCCTTAATTTGACAATGCGAATATACATTTTTCATTTGTATAAAAATGTCACGTACCTAAACAATGGAAGGTTTTCATTTTAGTAATGAACGTTAGGGTGTAGGGGAAGATTTCATTCGTCCCTTTGGTCCAGTTTGCTGTAAAGTTTGAGGTTGACCCACCTCAATTCGATTGTTAGTCAGTGTTGAAATGAGTATGTGTTACCTTCCTAAAGGCGCACATAGCTTTATAAAGGTTTTATTGAGAATTTTACGAATGCTATGTTCTTGCCATACTTTTACAATATTTTATGTGAACTTGTTGGACAATTTCATTACAATTCCAGGCTCCTCAGATACTACGACATCTGTAGCTAGGTTTCTTACGATTAGTCAAGCGTCCTCGCCAAGTCGTCAGTCTACGCATAGTCAATATTTGTATTTGGCATACATTTATGTGCGTGTTTATATAATATGATGAATTATATTAAGAGTACGTGATTGAAGCTGCAATTTGTGATGAGTTTAAAATATGATTAATGCATCGGTCAAATTCCTCAAAAAGTTATCTACCAGATTTGCTACGAACTTTCTATCAATGCTTAGAAACGGTTTATAAATTATTCTAATTGGGAGCAAGGATTTAGCAACCTGCTTCCTATACCTTAACTCCATTTTAGTACCTTCTCGGCGAATAATATAATTTGCTGATGTGCGTTGCCTTAAGTTCTTCACCACATTTGCACAATCTTCACTCAGCAAACAAATGACCCCGAGATAAATCAAAATAATTGTGATTGTGCAGATTGTAAATGAGAACATTAGCACATACATATTAATTGGTACTTGGTTGTATCCTTTGATCAGTACGCAGATGGCAACAATGTATAACCAAAATGTGACTGAAATCATGGCCGCAGCAAAATCATGGAGGAAGGGGGAAAAGTGTTTGTATATTATGCTAAGTTGTTTGTAAAATTTCATCACATATTCCACATTATGACGAGATTGAATGGCCAAAATTGTAACCATTTTTTGGAGGGCGTTGATAACGATAAAGAGAGTACAGATAGCCATGCCTAATATTCGTGCGCATTCGAAACCACCTGTGAGAAGGATTGCCCTTATGACAAATGGTAGAATGATTGTGGAAAGTGTGCGCTCGTAGGGACAAGGAAGTAAATCTTCGAAAACGAAATAAAATGGATCGAATCGGAAATAAAGGGAACAAAAGAAAATTGTCCATGGACAGACAGTACTCCACCCTACCAGAAAGGTGAGCATAATGTCCAGTAAGTCCAGCTTATTTTCGTGACCAAATCCTAACGATAAAAATCGAAATTTAAGGTATTACTCCGTTCTTGACATGCGAAAATTTTGTTAGTAAAAACATATATGGTAAACTTACTTTGGAAGAGCTGAATTTTACCAGCTAATAGAGGACCAACTGCAGATATTGATGAGAGGTTTTTAAGGGTTATTAAAACTGAGCAGAAAGATAATGCAAGGCCAATCCCGGCCATTGTTAACATTCCTGCTGTTCCAATTTTGAATCCCTTTCTGGGTTTATATAGATAGTGGCCAGCGACGTCATACACACAGGCGAGAGATAGTACGAAGACGAAAGTTAGAAGAAGCGTGAAAAATATCCAGGAGATCCAGTCCAATTTTTTTAGTTCGATTTTCGTGTATTCGGAGTTCCAACCAAGTGGAAAAGGTAACATGAAAATGAAGCCGTTATCAATAATTTTGAAGAATCGCCTCTCGTAATTAGAAAGCATTTTAGTATAATATAGTTAATGAAGGTTTGAAGCTAGCGTTGCTTGTAATTTTGGGGTAACTCGGGCAATAGTGTGATTCAATTTAGTACTGTTGTGCTCTTTAGCAGTTCCATTCGTCTTTTAACTTGATTGTCCAAGCTCGTGCTTTCATTTCTAAATTATATGGTCCTTTGCACTACTTATATAATAGTATTGCAAGCCCCAAACATTACTGACGTTTGTAGTGAAGGGTATGTATTGCCTTACAAACGATTTTCATGAATATCTCTCGCTTAATTTTTATATGGCTTATGTGTAAGAAAAGAAAAACATCAATTCACAAATGGTATAAAAATTATTTCACCTTGGATTTTTAAAATGACGCAAAAAGATGAATTTATCATACCCATTTGGCATAATGACCCTGGGCGGGACGCCAAATGCTGACTAAATAAATAAATAAATAATCGTTCAATAAGGTACATAACAATTTTTTGGAATATATATAATAATTTTTTTCTATGCAGTGTTCGTTTTTATGTAAAATGTATTATTTATTATTTAAAATTATGGATATGGATATAAGTACCTTACTTCAGCAGAGTTTCCAAGTTTGAGCAGAATTAATTTTTGATCAACTTTTTCGGGACAACACTCACAGACGAACCAAATAAAGTACCTTAGCCATTTTTGTATTAATATAAAATACTGCTACCACATATACTATGCTATTTAGTTTCGGATTTGAATAGAAATCATGACCAGTTTGAAACGCACTAGACAATAATTTTCAATATGCTCCTAGATCATACTAGGAAAAATGTTGAATTATCCTCAAAAGGGAATTAATTATTTGGGCTCTGATCATTTAAAAATTCATGTCCTCTTCATAAACATAGTATATTAGACTGAAAGTGGAGTTGATCACTTCGAGGGCCTATTGCCGTAGGCGGTGGTATATCTATTATGACAAAACAAAGTGTATGTGAAGTCGGTGCAAGTTCACGGAATTATTGTGAACTTGTATGTGCTTCAGCATCATCTTGGCAGATGGCTATTACTGGTCTTTCGAATATATTTTGCATCCATCCACTCGTTTCTCTTGCAACTTACAATAACATACAGACAGGTCTTGTTCTTCGCAGTTTTTTGAATAACCGAACAAATGTAGTGATTAAATATTGCAAAAATTATGACCAAATTTTATTTCGTATACTTCCATTGTTAGCAACATTTTTTTATGTTTCATTATCAAAGATTAAATGGATTATTTATTATTTACGGATATTGATAAAACGATAAAACATGCATTACTTAAAGTTGGACCTGAAGACTGTAGAACATGTTGTGCAGGTGTTTGTGTGCAACCTAAAATGAATAAATTTTCCAAAATCCCAAACTTGCAGATTTTACACTTGTACATTAGGATAGGCATTGCAAAAATATTTTTTTGCAACTAGCTCTACATTAATGAAGTACGCGAAAGGTTGCGGTTGTATTTCTACATTTTCGCAAGTTGCCCCGCTCGTACTCAAAAACTTAATTGGCAGTGATGCCTCCATCGATGGTTACAACTTCTCCGGTCATCATACAAGACAATGGGCTAAGAAGGAAAAGTACTGCATTCAGCTACTTCATTAGTTTCAATTGGTCGTTTGATGACAAGACGAGGACCTAATACTTCAGGAGTTTTCTCGGGAAGCAATGCCTGCAACACAAATTAGCGTTGGAATTATGCTTAATGAATTTGAATTAGTACAAATCATACTTATGCGAAATATTGTTGATTCTCGTTTGATCTTACAGTCATTGGTGCAACTACTGCGGCTGCTCCTACTGCATTAACTCTTATGTTATGAGGGCCTAATTCAATAGCCATCGTTTTTGTTAGCATGTTTAAGGCCGCTTTTGATGCTGAGTACATTCCAATTCCTGCAAGTGTCATCCTTCCTGCTAGCGAGGACATGTTCACAATAGTTCCTCCATTTCCTTCGGCAATCATTCCACGAGCAACCGTTTGAGTGACGTTGACATGACCTTTAACTTGCACATCGAAATGCCTGGAGAAAAAACAACGGGATCACAAGACAGGGTTGGAATATAATAATTTACAGATTCAAGGTCAAACCTCGTGAAGTCAAGTAAGGGATGCATAAACTCTTACATAGAAGCCCCTTCTTCCGTAATTTCCATAAACTCCTCAGACTTTAGAACCCCGGCATTATTCACTAAAATATCCAGCGGTCCAAATGACTCAACAACTTTTCTCGTCACTGTCCAATCTGTTATATCTGCTACTTGAGCCACAATTTTTGGCAACTCTTTCCGGATTTGCTCAATAAGCTCTGGATTTTTGTCAATTGTATGAATAATCGCACCGTCATCATATAAGCGTTGGATTATTTGTCTTCCAATACCTAGTTTTGTTTCAAGATATTAATGCTTATATAGTTTCCGCACCAGATGAACCTATTTTAATTATTGACTAATCAAATGTATACCTCCTCCACCGCCAGTAACAAGTACTTTCTTTCCAGCAAATGAATAGTTGAGAGCCATTTCGAAGCAAAATTTTTCAAAAGCGTAATAGAATTTACGAGGTTACACTTGCTTCTTCTTTTTAGGATGGAGATAAAGCAGTCACTGAGAGGGTTTGGAAGAATGTCCGCTTTATTTAATACATGATAAATGTGAAAAAATGACGTGACTACGACCATCGCACATTATTACGTGTGTTTTTCTTGCATCCGATATAATATGGACGATAATGTATGTGTGTGATAATACTTGAACATTTTTAACAACGCTGACCTTGTTACAAGAATTTAGTTTTTGCTCATTACATATCTGATTTCTATTTGACTCCAGCATTTTCAATATCCACTTTCTGTACCATCGTCATCATAATGATTTTTTCTGTGATTAGCATTCTCGTTCTTGGTTCAACCTTTTTGTCATGTCACTAATCCAGACACTACATAAAAACTGGAAGCTTCCCTTGAAAATCTGTCTCCGAAAATTAAAATTCGATTATGAGAACATATATCGCATTCAACATGCTATTCGTTCCTAGTTCCTGCAGCACTAATTTCAAGTTAGTTTAAAAAAAACTTGTCCAGTATGATTTGTAAAAAAGGAAATTATTGGTGGCTTGGTATGCAACTTAAATTATCCTGTGGAATACATTTCCAGCCATTCCAGCTAAAGATACACTTACAAATTACTCTCAAAACGCAAAACGAGAAAAAGAACAAAAAAACTGAAAAAATTGAAGTGAATACCTGTCACTATCATTCTTTTCAGCATTTTATTCGACATAACATGATCATCCGAATACAAATACACACATTCACGCCCAAGCACTCGTACTCTGTGCGTTAATAGTAAATTCTAAAGTATGAATGTTGCATGATTCTTTCATCTTTAATAGCATAACCTAATGCCCAAAAAATTCACCGTTTTCAAGGTGAACGGCTGTGGATGCAGAATACACATCACTTGTCAGTTAAGACAAGTAGACGCTGAGAAGGCAAAAAAACGTTTTCTTATACTTCGTCTCAGTAGTTGAGGATAACTCAGTAAGATGGAACAGCATTTGACTAAAAACTAGCGTGTATCAGTATGCAGTTCATCATAGTGCCTAAAGCAATAGCTAGACACTAGACTGGAGATAAATATATTTCAATACTATTATTACATTCAACATTACCTAACAATCAGAGTAACAACATTAATATGAATCCAATCGAATTTCCTAGTCTGTTTAGTTTCCATAATATATACCATAACGTTGAGTTTGTTTATGATGCTCAAGTTAAGTATTGGATTCCTCAACAATGAAGTATAAAGTCTGGTAAAGGAGATGCACTCAAGTATTTCATAAACGGACAAGACGCATAGGTAATCGGGACGTTGCTTCTAAGACAGTTTGTCGGTTGGTGCAATTATGATTCGCATTTTTTGCTAGCATTCAAAAAGAAAACAGCAACACAAAATCGTTGAGAGGGGAACTTTTTTTGCGTGCCGTAAGTTTCTTTGTCATAATATTATGATGCTATTCTATTTTTGCAGTCATACAGCATCATATAGCCATAGCCTGTACATTATTTGTACTTTTAGTACCAGAATCAATTGGAGGTTTCAGTCTAGCAACAATACATGCATAGTAAGTTCTAAAGTGTGAGCACAAATCCTGGATCCGTGAACTCATTGTACTGCGAGCGCACACCCCACTTAAAATTGGAGAGGTTTTTTTTTCATACTTGATACTTGATGATTTCTTCATGTCATTCAAAACTATTTTTGTGTTTTATAAATATCCCCCCATCCCAAGCACAGGCAATTCTGTTGTTCAACAAAGCGAGTTCATTCATATTTTATTTTTAATTTTCGCAAACCTGATAGAAACTAAAAGTAGAGCAGTCTGGTAATTAAAGCTGCATGCGATACTTTGGAACATGAGCATCTCAGAAGTACAGCAGCAGAATAAATTTTACGTTCGTCAAAAGTTTTATTTTATTTTTAATTTTCGCAAACCTGATAGACACTAAAAGTAGAGCAGTCTGGTAATTAAAGCTGCATGCGATACTTTGGAACATGAGCATCTCAGAAGTACAGCAGCAGAATAAATTTTACGTTCGTCAAAAGTTATAATAAAAAAGTTTTTTCTCTAGGCAATATTTTGTGCATGAAAATCCAGCAATTCATACCCACATTGTACTGAAGATTTCAGCAAAATATTCTTACTCTGAGAGAGTCTGTCTCTTATTTCCCTATGTTCTTTTAGATGAAGTGATGCGCTACAATAAATGAATTAATATTTGGAAGCTTTCTTTAATATTTGAAGTTTTTCCTCCATATGGTATGAAAGTGAAAAACTCCTAAGCATCTAGTCTCACGAATCCAGAAAATTCAACCCCACCTTTTTCACTAATGTTACAACTTTCATCCCTACCAAACTGCTTGAATATGCTTGAAACACAAAACATTTTTTTACTCCTACTACTACTGCATTATGTGTCAGATAAATCTCAACATTCTCGTCTCCACTTCTGACTTCCGCATCATTTACCATTTCGCTCTTGGGAATTCGAGGAATGAAAGGACGAGTTCACACTCAAGCAGAACTTGTTTACTTCAGCAAGTCGTTCTTGCACTTTTCCTGGACTCCGTTCCGTAACTCCGTCCCGTAAACGATAACGATGATGATATGATGTGCATCTTGCATGCAGGTTTTTGTTTGGTCCGGTGCCAAAAATACTTACCGAATTCCTCCGAATTCGGTGCATTCAACTTTTAAACTTTTTTCGTCCCATCTAGAAAAAGTTCAAATAATGCCCATAAATGGCAAAAACATGGGTACTACATATATATTAAATTAACTATCTATATGAATTTCTTTGTATACATATAACAATACGGACGCAATCAAGCATGCGATACATTTATGATGCATATCATTTACTACTGTGTAACGATATGATATCAGATTATGTATATTCCATTTCCATCTTGATAATCACTTCTCTCTCTCTCTGTTGTCTATAAGTAAGCTTCTAAGTATATGTACAGTAAAGCTTTTCACAGCTATTTTAGCATGATTTTATCAGACGAGATGAATTCCCATTTTTGGTCTGTTCCTTCATCATGCTGCAGCATTGAAGCAAGAAATCCAATCACAAGAAAAGTTTTATCGTTAATACTGTTACTACTCACATAGTTTTGTGTGCTTTGAGCCAAATGCGCCATAAGATTTCAATTACATTGGGATGATATCCCACATAAATATACAGATTTACTTAAAAAACTGGAGTTATTGCTCGGGATTCCATTTGTTTGAATGGAGAAACTAAAACATATTATTATACTCCTTTAGTGTATCGATATATACTGTCATAATAAGCTATATAGCAATAGCATATCTTTCTGCAAATACTACATTATACAAATTGGATAAAAATTAGAGCCCTATCCCAATCCAATACCAATACAAGGCATTTTTGCCAGTCCAATCTCCTTTTTTAGGAAAGTATACATACAACGTCTACTGAGGTCATCGCTTCCTTTTTCAGCACATTCCCCCTTTCACTTTTATTTCATCCATGGGTTGCCTTTTTGGAATGTAGAGTTAGTTTTGTCTTCTTTGTCCTATCGCCCCATATTAAAAGATAGAAATGGTATGACAAACACACAATGTTTTTTAATCTGTAGGTAGTAGGTAGCAGGCATATTCTTATCTATAATTTTATTGTGTGCAATATTAACAAAATAAGGTAACCAAGAAATGCTAAATGTCACAGTGTAGTAGTCTGTTTGACTAGGAGATAATGGTGAAGACGAGGAGGACAAGGAGGATTTGTGAGACCAAATTGAAAACGATATAGCATGACATATGACGTCATGCCAAATAATCACATTAGATGTGTATGAGGCAGACATTTTCTGTTGTTTAATTTATGAGATGAAATAAGACCATATAGTGGCAGATGGTTTCCGTTTTCACAATTTCATTTATTTTCTGGAACTCTGACAAAGTCAGTTGATTCTCCAGAAAAATGAAATGAAAGGAAGAAGGAAAAGTGACTTCAATAACAAATGTGTGCACACAATATGTTTATGTATAATGTCAACCCATAATAATAAATTCTATTTTAAAACTACAAATCAACATATTATACAGTTCGTTGTCTTCCGTTTTCGATGCGGTGACAATCTCACATATGGCCAAACAATCTTGACATCAATTTCGCAAAAAAAGTTTCTTGTTATGCAAGGCAAGTCTCTTTCCCAAACCAGAATTCTCCAAATCCATATAAATGATAGTAGTGTGTAACAATCAAAAATGGAACACATGACATCGCGGTTTGGTTCCATGAAAAACCATATAAAGTCAAAAGTTTGGTAATGGATTTTTGCGGATCTCATTTTACTGTGGTTCTTAGTATTCCTAGTTCGAACGCGTTTGAGTTATTTCCGGAATTAGTCATCTTCAGATAAAAATGTGGTCGATATCTGTGTATGAGAGCAGTTTTTGCAGAGGAAATTCATGTAATGCAATAAAATATTAAATAAAAGTTTCGTTCTATTTATCTAGTCTTTTGCAGTCACCAGTGGAACTGTGAATAGTACACACATGCACATTAAATTATGTTACAGCACTGTCAAAATAATAACTTTTCCTTATTCAACAAAGCAAACTTCTTTTTTATCTCAGCCATTGCAAGTATATCAGTAATATGAATTTTGCAGAAAGTAGCATGACATTGCATTGAGAAAACTCAGACCGTAGACGGTGTTCGTGTTCTACTCCAGTGTTGGAGAACGGAATATTACAAACAAAACTATTTAATAATGCACCACCTTACTTGGCCACGAAGAGGCTCATATATATGCTTCTCTAGAGATGTGCATCACACATGCAAACATATTTTACGATGATAATTATTAATGCAGAACCACGTTCCTGTTTTAATCATGCAACCTTCATTTGGCAAGGATCCCATGCATCCAACAGCGTCATAAATAAAAGAATGCCGAATCTTCTCGTTGGTTGAGAAAAACACTTGTGTGTTGTAATATATAGCAGCTGAAGGACTTCCTTTTACGATTCACAAAATTACAAGTACATCTTGATCAAATCTGTTAAGGAAGGGTTCTTTGGAGGAAAACAAAATTGAAAATATGCATAATGTATAATAAGGTTTTTTTGCAGTACAAATATGTTTTCTGTGAATATGAATCTTGTTATCAGAAACCAGGAATAGAATTGTAATAATAACTGATGTGAGAAGAATAAAAAGGGAAAGTCCATACTTACATTACATACAACCTGCTATAAGTGAATCAAATTACTTTTTAAGCGTTAAGCTTTACATTTACATACTAATACAAATTTATCAGATGATACAGCTAAATTTCAGGAAAAAATTTGCAAATTTCAGGAAGAGGACTCCCGAGAAAAAGATCTCACATAACAGGATTATGAAACCAAAGAACAAAGCCGCATATACACATGAAATGTGTCAATACATGTTTTGGCAAATGTATACTCGGAGGATTGTATTTTCTTTCGCGTAATATGCAATTGCAAAATAAAGCCTTTTCATAAAAAAGGAAATTTTAAACAGGCACGCAAGCCACTGCCACAGTATCAATTTGCCACCAAGTGAAGCTAAGGATGATATTTTAGTGCAGAAAACGTTATAGTTATAATATCCATTTTGCTTCGTTCACACAAAGCCTATCATTATAGACATAACAAGTTTTCACTTTTTTCTAATAAATACGCTTTGATGCATCCTTTTCGCTTTCATCAATAATTAAATACACATAATTTTAATGCTTTATATTGTGCTCAGTAGTTCATTTTAATTCTACTCTACTGCGTAAACCGTAATCGCTGATGAATATAATATGTTTTTATGATTTGCATAATTTTAAACGAATTGTAATTTAATGTGAGTAACAATTGAAAGTAAAAATTACTCATACTAATTTGCATATAAAACACACAGATTCACACGTGCTTTCAACCTTGTAATTAGATTAACAAACGTTG
>JAANSM010000989.1:0-21613 GCA_036850725.1 Orchesella villosa | reverse complement strand
AGTGCGGTTGAAGAAGAAATTTTAATGGTTATAGATTCAAAATCAGTCCTTCCTGCAATACATATACGGGAACTGCAATCACGAAGAATTTTTTTCTTCATTTTTACTCAATTCTTAAACCCATCCCTCATCAATTCCAATAAGAAATCTCTTCATTATTTTCAAACGCTACTACCTATACTTGTTATCGAATGTAAAATGCTCTTCTGATACAAGTATTTTAGTCAGATCTAGGTAAATAAATTCAATTAAAAATAACACATTTCTTGACTGATTGTATAAATTAGTAGAGCAAACTACGTTACTTTTATCGACGCATATATACTGACATATTATGACATGAAATGACATGACATAAATAATTGTTCTACCTTTTTTGTAAATTTACAGTTATGTCTTGTAGATACAAGCTTCATGATACTGTTTTCGATTTTTATAACTAGCATACCTCCTAGATATGTTTATAGGTATTCTCTATTACGCTACTAAAACTACAATACATATAATAAATGCTAAGAGCCTATCTATGGAACTCAAAATAGCATAATGTTTGCTAGTGGAATCTGTAACATTACGGTTTAGGAATCAAGAAATCACCGTTTGCAGTGAGGATATACACTACGACAACAACATGTTTTGATTCACGCTCCATCCATTTTCTCTAATAGGTCGACTTATTGCTTATATTAGGCCGATACTCCGTAAAAACATTCATCTAATGCATGGAATGACAAGTATCACCCCGGAATGTAGTATGCTCACTCCCTCCCCCGTTGCTACAAGTGTCACTATCCTATAGATAACGACAGTAACTGACTAAATCGCAATGAATACTCCTCTTCTATGTGCTGAGACTCCTGAAAAGACCAAAAAGGAAAGAGGGATATTACAAGTGTGTTACAAGTTACAAGCTCTTTCATTAATAACCTGAAAATCTCATTTAGTAAATGAGAAGGTAAGAAATAAGATTTTTTTTTGCTAAGGTCACTGGAAAAGCACGCAAAATTACCTTCATTTTATACTCTTCAAACTTTTTGATAATGTCCTTATGAGACTTCTCTAACTTGGCTCTTATGTCTTTGTACAGCTCAGTTTTCTTGGCTCTCTCCTCCACACCTTTGTCTACCAGGTGTGTACTCACTTCCCGTTTCATTCGATCCAATTCACTTTTGTCACGAGTCTGTTTACTCAACTTTTTGTACTCATCCTTTCTCCAACTGTGGATCCATTTCTTTACCTCCTCTTTCTCTCGCTCTTCCAAATGGCTTAACAGCTTTAGTTGCTTCGCTTGAGACTCTTTGATCATCTTCTCCATCCACTTGAATATCTGTTTTATTATATAGAGATGGTATATGAAAATTATTGCAGTTATTTTAGTATGTATTCGTTTAGCGGTATAGATTGTGCACAAGAAATGTGGAACGTGTAGGACGATTTGATTGAAATAATTTATCATGATCCTATTCTATATGACTGGTAAATTAATCATGCGCTACGTGCTTCGTCCGTCTCTAATATTTTGTATAAAATAATATCACATTCTAAGCACGTACCTCGTCTTGCTCCTTCCCATGAATATCCTTCTCCCGGTCTAGCTGTATACGTATTATTTCATCGTTGGTGGGAATCGAGTCTTTCTTTATCATTCCGTCACCGCCACTGTAATACAATATTAAGTTATTTCAGCAAAATAAAATGTGAGTCTAATACAATGATAGCTCTAATATGAGAGGACACGCACAGATTTTTGGAAGACAGTCTCTTGACTAACACAGATTTGGCAGGGTAGCTCTTTCTCGGCATCTTCCTATCCTTCTCATGCTTTTTCCTCAGGTCCTCTAACTTCTTTCCTAACTGCTGACTCTTATCCCGATAAGTTTTACTTTCAAAAAGCTTTTCAAATGGTTCGGGATGGAACAACACGGCATCCTGTTGTTTCTCACGTGTGCCAGTTTCTGAAAACGCTCCCAAGTTGGGAGGAGGAGGAGGCATTGGGCCTACTATACTCTTTTTTCCATCATCAACCGACTCATGTTTGCTAGCTGGTGGGAAGACTGATTGGTGGGGTGCTGGGGATGTGCCTGAATTTGGCGAAGAGGAACCGCTGCCTCCACCAGGAGCCATTGGTCTTCTCTTAAATGAACCTCCTAAACCTATACCGACCAACGGTCTTGTAGGCAATACAGGTGGAGGTATTGATGTCGGCTGAGTTGGCTCACTATTTTCACTAGAGTCATCAGCCAAAGTGTCATCTTGAAATACGCTGAGCTGCTTTGCTCTTTTATCAAGTTCATTTTGATACTTGATTGGATTCGCCAGTGCTTCCGCAAGCTCTGATAATCCATCAGGAACATAGTCTTTTACAGCAATGTTGAGAAATAAAGTTGGCAGATTTAGAGGTTGACCGCTCTCATTTCGGAGCAAAATGTGTCTATAACCCGGTCGTAGGCCGGAGACTGGGACAACCCTGTGACCAACTAGTTTACCGGAGTCTTCATAAGCTGCTATTCGAACACATGCCAACTCTGGAAGAACCACTTTTTTGAATACAAATGGCTCTTCATCGAACACAGGGTTTATTCCATTTGCGGGGACTGTCTTTGTTCGGAACTGCTTCCTTTTAGTATCAGTCGGCAAACCATACATCTCTACCTCGACATACGTTCCAACACGTTTGTCGGATAAAAATTGACCAGAAATGACCTATGGGGCAATCAAAGAATTTATTAAAGAACATGCTGAAAATTACATTTAAGTGTTTTCCAACAAAAAAATGAGTCATTACTTGAATAGATACAGTGCCCGCTACAATACCATCAACGGTTGATTCCGCAAATGGATCAAATCTCCTGTCTTTCCTACGCATAAATTCAGGTTTGAGCAAATATCCACAACGATCGTTGAACTCAAAGAGTCCCAAATTAAGCTGCATTGCCAAGTCTAAAGAAATATAGTTTATCCACAAAAACAATGACATTTTATAACATATACAACCATCCCACTTCAGTCAATAAGATTACTACTTACTAGACTACACACAAAAGAATTTAATATGGCTTTAACTTCAATTCAAACTTACCCATTGTTTGAAAGTTCAAAGCCACCAACTGGCATCCTGCATTCCAAAATACTTGAGGCATGAATATTCGTTGAGTCGACCCGTGTTCCACGAGGATATACTCTGGCTAACTGAGTCTTATTATAATTTACAAATTCCACAGGTCTCTCCTTCAACAGCGTCATTGCCTGCCTCTCATCAAATGAAGACATTTCATAGCTTTTGTTACGACCTGTAACATATTATTTCAGACCATAATTATGCTTTAGGCTCATCAACTCTTGAATGGACTCTGCTATTTGGTTTTGCAGTTTGGCTTAGGGTGTTTAAATGCCGCAATTGAAAGAGTTATTTTATCAGAAAGATCAAACTAAATGTCACACTTACCCTGAGCTGCCTCAAAGCTGTAAAAATGAACAGGCTGAATGTAATTCACTAGATCAGATATCTCATCACTAGCCTCAGACTCTTTCTCTGCCGTTCCTTTATCACTTTGGGATTTTTCCAGATTTTTCAAGTCATCTGGCTCCGCACTGTCTTCATCGTCTTCTGAACTTGAGCTAATGTCCTCTTCCGGTACCTCAGGACCTGCTGTGATAGATGATATAACGTATAAATCTTCAGCTTAACCAAAGTTTGCTTATCTCATTAGCAATTTCATTGTCATCAAAGATCTTTCCGGAAGAAAGAACATCCGGCCAAGCAAATGTCCATCAGAATTTCATTATACATAAATCAGATCTATTTACTTACGAGCAGACACTGATTCTTCTAGATCAACACTGTCTTTTGAGTCGTCCTTGGACAAGAAGGGTTGAGTTTCCCCATTTTCCGGAGCAGCCCCTTTACTCAACTTCTTTGATGGTTTTTCTTTACTATGACCATGATGATGCTTCTTTTTATTCTTAATGATAATACGTCTTTTCAGTAAATTTGGGGGTGGCAGTGGGCGACCTGGTTCCAGCTACAATGTAAAAATCATGATGGTAGTCGAGATAAGAAAGATTACTTTTGTGCTACTTCAGACTTTAACCCATGCATGAAAATCTCTTCAGATTTCGTAAAGTGTAATTAACCCATTCATTTATGCTATTTCAAGTAAATTTGCTTACCGGATGAGATTCAAAGGGACTTTCAAGAAGCATATCACCAAAATACTCTCGACAATATTGTGCAATTTTTGCTTGCTGCTTAGGATTGCAATGATTTTCAAATGACAAGATTACGGGGTAGTCCGACGTTTTAAATGCGCTTTCAGCTATCGCCTCTATCACATCCTACATTTCATGGGAAGCCAAAAAATACAATGTTGTAAGAGTGAAAGAGTTACAGCAAAAAAGCATATTATAAACCCGCTTTAAATACGTTGTTCTCTTCTAGAAGAAGCAATTTAACAATAATAGAATTCCCACGCTCGCATACCTTCGCAGGAATTTCAGGAACTAGCGTATATCCATGAACAATTACAGGTTCCTCTGTCCTTCCATTCCAAAAGTCTAGCTCAACACACCTGCAGCCTGAGAGCAAGCTGAGTCTATACATTTCTACGGAGCTTTTTCCCGTCAGTTGATGCCCTACGAAAGAAATTATTATGGTAAAAATGGAAACTTGTAAATATTTGTTGTACAACTTTCATCAAGCTTTCTCTTTTGCTTCTTCGTTGGAAATGTGAATTAAATGGAAAAAACTTTGTTTACTCAGAGAATCTAGGAAAAGTTGCGTGCAACACGAAAAGCATGAATTTACCTGTGAGGTACGTATTATGTGATGAGTTGATAAAGTTAATGACTTAGTGGCTGATCCATATCATCAGCCAGATCTAGTTTTTCCATCGACACAACCGAGTTGTCATCAGACAACAGATAACGGAGAAAGCCGTCCAGTGACAGTTGCTCCTTAGATCTGTTGTACTGGTTTGGCTCGTAGGTATTGATTAAATCCTTGGCTTTGTCGGGAGTTGTGTACGGGTAAAGAATTTCATTGAGCCGAGGATCGCGCTGACCTTTGTTAATAAAGTCCATGAACTGCTCCGCAGTCATCAACTTCTTTTTTGAGTTTAGGGTGATCACATCAAATACTTTCTCCACCTCTGTTCGCCCAGTCATATTCTTGTAGAATTGAAAAAAATCTTCAAACGTGAACTTGGAGGGGTTGATAGTGTCGCCCTGTAGGGAATATGTATAGAGGATGCTGTTTCAAATACTAATTGAAAATTTATTTTAATTATGGAGACATTTCAGCAGAGTAACTCAACTCAAATCACCCACGTACGTGCTATTACAACTTATAAGTATGCATTTATGCATAGCAAGTTAAAATGCTTTTTGTTCGTAGTGTAGAATACTTAATGAGAAAGTGCACGTTACCTTTCCTGATGGAAGTCCTGCGGCGTCCAGCGCCTTCTCCACACGTTTTCTATCCTCCTTATTTTGTGCAAACGTTTTAGTAATGTTCTTGATAGGTAATTTTACCCTGCTTATCTGTTAGAATTGATAACCTCGTATGCTGTTTTGTGAGGTATGAAATTATCGGACTATTCAGCTGCACGAGATTATGAGCGATGTCGAGAAGTTCATCAGACCACAGCTATAGATGAAAGCATGAAAAAATGTAAATGATTGATCACTTCTGATTTAGATTGATTACTTCTCCTTCTCAAACGCAATAATTATAAGCCTTTCGGGTAATGGCAATGGAGCGAAGTAGTATATCTTCACCCATTAGATTAAACTCCGTAATCCCATAATCAGCATTACTACTTGTCACATAGCCATTATACACATTTATATTTAGTCAACTAAAGACAAACCTTGGCAGTTTCTTTCTTGTTGCAGCAAAAGTTTGTAAAGGAAATGTTGACAAAGTCAGCGCCTGAGACAACAGTGACAGTCTTTTCTTCCAGAGTATCCGTCGGACCCATTGTCACAATATGTCTCAACTTTGGATCCTTAGGAACCTTCACTCCTTTCCCCGATCTCGTGTCACGTATTGTAGCTATATCAAGCAAATCTACTTCCTGCAAAAAAGGAAGGAAAAAAATACCACGGATTATATTACCCATTCATTGTTGTGCTATCATGATAAATGGCTCATTTCCCTTTGTTCCTGTCAATGCTAAAGCTTTTCCAAAAGATATACTCGTATCTATCCAATCCATTCTCATAACCCTATATATTATCCATTCTCCATTGATAAGAATAACATTTATCTTCTCTCCTATTTCTTTTTATTACAAAACTAGGTCGTCACAATTTCACGCTCGCATTCTATTCAGTAATGGATATGGATGGGTAGTATGGTATATCACATACAAAATAACACCAAGATTCCAGAATAAATGTGTCTTAGAAATGTTAAATCGGAAAGAGGAAACCCATTTGTTACCTTGTTTTGATTAGTCCAATACAAGTAGTACCCATTCTCATCCACTTTTAATGTGACCGGGCTTCCAACACCAGAGTCCTGCAAAAATAACATTTCATTTCCTCTATTCAATCCATTCCATCTCCATCTATCTTATATACCCAAGGAAAAAAATAAAACTAGTATTGATTACACATTTAAACCATCAGGACAGAAAAGAGGGAGAGAAACGAAGAAAATCAGACTAAAAGCATTAAATGCAATGGAAAATTGTGTAATGGGAAAAATCCCATTTGCTACATTCTACACACCTATAAAGTGTGTATATATATACCTTGTGCTTGTGTAGCTAACAACAATAAAACATAAAAAGAAAGCCATTCTCAATTTCCACCACGCCATATGTGACTTTCGGTGTTTGAAATGGATATCTTGTATACACACAAAAGAACTCTATTCAATCCATTCCATCTCCATCTATCTTATATACCCAAGGAAAAAAATAAAACTAGTATTGATTACACATTTAAACCATCAGGACAGAAAAGGGAGAGAAACGAAGAAAATCAGACTAAAAGCATTAAATGCAATGGAAAATTGTGTAATGGGAAAAATCCCATTTGCTACATTCTACACACCTACTATAAAGTGTGTGTGTATAAATATACCTTGGGCAGCTAACAACAATAAAACATAAAAAGAAAGCCATTCACAATTTCCACCACGCCATATGTGACTTTCGGTGTTTGAAATGGATATCTTGTATACACACAAAAGAACAAGGATAGACATTCGGAAAATGGAAAAGTACTCCAATATTTTCTCATTCTCGCTCTTCCTCTTTTCTCCCAACAGAATAAAAATAGTTTACCTCATCCCACTTGACAAACTTGTCCCCTTCAATCAGGAACTGAGGTACGGATACCTTTTGCAGTTTGCAAATATGAACCCCAGGCTTTGCACCTGCCATTTTTCCAGCTCAAAAAAACTTTTGTTTTCACTGAGCTTCGGCAAAATTGAGAAACGCTTGGTTTGACCAGAGTTTTTCTCACGGAATTATAATAGCAATTAGGCAACGAAGATGAGGATGACAGCCATTGTTGGAAAAAGTTTAATGTATGCCATCAAATCAGATCACGTCATGTTGGACACAAATGGGAGTGTTTTCATAGAACACACACATAGTCAAAATTGTAGTGATGAGGGAAGTCGTTTTCACGAAAAAAAAAATGAGGATGGTGATTACACTCTGCTCCTCAATTCACTGCACCTGCACACCAACTATAAACTGCACACAAAAACTTCGTGGTTTTTCGTTGGTTTAATGGGAATGCCAACTAATAATAGTTTTAATCAAGCAAGAAAGAGCACCAACTCGTTCCAGGCTCCAAAATCCGGTTGGAATGTTGAATGTAGCGTGTTTATTTTCCAAAAGAGAAGACACACTAGACTGTAGATAGTTAGTTACTTTCGTCCTTTTCCATTCTGCTCTTCTTCTTCATTCACTCCTTCTGTTGGAAAATGTGGTGTAGTGAAAGATTTTGGTTTGATGATTATCATAACCTTTCTGAAACAATAATAGCGTTTCACTCGCCTCGGGTGAGTTCACATGAAGAAAGAAGAGAAAAGCATCAGGTTTTCACAGTCAGAGAGTTTTGAGCTTCCTCCTCCTGCCAAAGTGCTTCGTTCACAAAGAAGGAGAGGGGATATATAGAAGAAGCACGAAAACTTTTCACAGGATCTTATGCAATGCAATGCGGTGTGGTGTGTATGTGTGCTGCTGCTCCGCTGTGTGCGTGCATACAAAGACTTTTTATCGGGTAGCTCCACCTCCTCACTTTCCCCCTTTGTCCTAGCTTTCTCCACTTTCTCCTTCTAATGATGTCGATACGAGGATCCTGATGATGGCCAAACTGTTATCTTATATAGTTTTTGCCTATTGTCTGGAAACCTGGAAGGAGAATAGTAAGAGTAAAGAACAATCATTATTATCATAGTCATCATCATCATCATCATCCTCCTCCTCCGAGCATTAAAACCTTTTTTGCAATTCTAATGAAATGACTGCCACCAGAACCAGCAGAGCGGATGAGCTAACATAAACGTTTTAGTTTTGGTAAATAAATCTTCATTTTCCTTTTCCCAGCTAGAAACTACCCTTTCGCTTTTATCCACTTGAAAATTGTTTCGCAAGACACAATATATCGTTATATACATGGTCTGGCTCTCGTATTCTTAGTATTTATTATTTAGACTGGACAAATCACATTAATAATTCAGATTATACACTTTGTTCGTTCATCCAAGAATTCGACCCTTTATTATGTTCTACACCCTGTGGCAAAATAAATAGCTGCAGTTTACCCCTTATATATTAATAGCCTCTTGAGAGCAAAGTACATAAAGTTGGCTACGTGCATAATTATATAAATGATGCACATTTACGTGTATAAGCACGTTTGTTCGATACGTAAAGAGCTGGCTAAAGAGTATTTCTAGCCATTTGAAATGGGAAGTTTTTATGCATTCTATTGCACATTCATCTCTTCAATTCCAACTTCCAACCCTCTCGAATTGTTCACGTGGGGTCTCTTAGCTCCACTTTTTCTTTATTATTTCAAGTGAAAACCCACCCAAGAGATGAGCAATATGCTTTTTAATTTGTAATATAAACTACAGAAACCCCTGACATAAACATCTGCTTCAGAGATGCTTTTTTCTCTAAAGCCTCAAAATTTACTGGCATCAACAAAACGTCAAAAAAGTGGCAGCTTGTTCTATTTTCCTTCATTTTGAGTTTAGCCAAAGGGTGACGGCAGAAATGGGAACGATGATTATGATTGTCACATAACCGACAATGCCGAGGCCATAAAGTAAAAGTTGAGAACAAATGTTTCTTTGTACCTAGAGAATACACACACAGAGAGTATACATTATATTTTACCCAGAATGAAATGCCTTGAGGTGCATCCACCAGAAAAAACAGAAGATATCTTTATTTTTCGTCGAAAAGAATCTAAAAGTCGCCAGTTTTGGAACCGGGCAGAAGAAAAAAGTAGAAACCCGACAAGACAAGACACCCATGAGAACAGAAAGAGACAACCGATGGGAGGAAAGAGTCAACAGTTGCCAGTACAAGAGTAAGTAAGATCTCTTCAACCCGTTTTTCTTCACCAAAAAAGGAGAAAGTATCATTAGGCAGCCGCAGCCTCTAGCCTTCACAAGGGGAAAATAAGGTACTGATTAAACCTGACATATCTAAGTGCTTCTCTGTGTGCACATTCAATTAAGTTACGGGGCTGCTTGCTAACTATACATACGTATAGACAATACAATGCAATCCAATGGAGGAACTACTCCCAACATCAGTACAACCAGCCAGTACGTCACCTTTTAAAATAACACTTCGATCCACTTCACCAAGTGAGAGGAGTTGGGGCAATTATATAGTAAAAATAAATTCTTTTAGTGAAAAAGAAGAAGAAGAAGAGAGAAAAAAGCCGTAAGCTTGGGGACGACGCACGTCACCACTTCCTTTGCAATCATCGTCACCGTCACATGATGTTCCTTTATATTCTTTTATGCTCATATATACCCTCATATAGATCATCATCTTTATCCTATTGCTAAAGAATGATGAGCTATATAAATTGGTTTCTTCGTAGTTAAAAGCCCTAGCTGATCCTGGAATGTCATTTTGATGACCGCAGCAATTACATTCACACACGTTAGGTTAAACAAAGTGATCGTCTCCAGAGAGGAAGAGAGAGCAGCGAATTACCGTGCTTCAACCCAAAAAACACCACCATTATCATCAGATGCCATAAAGAGGTGAAAGAAAAGATGAGAATAACCATCAAAACCAAACCATCACGTCAACATCAACCTATTAAATAGATACCTCTTTATGGTACGCGGTTTGTGGACCTTCATCGCATGCATGTCTTCCCACAAGGTATTTTAAGTTTATGGAGGAGGCAAGACAAGACAATAAAATAGACGTGAGAATTAACAGGAAAGAAGAAAGAAGAAAAAGTTTTTTTTTCTTGTTTTGAAGTCAGAGAAAAGGACGCAATAAGACTCATCATTTAGGTTGAAGAAATGAAGGAAGAAGTAAACCTAGAGTAAAAGAACATGAGGAAGCGTTGGAATGGAAATGGAATCGATGTGAAGAGAACCTTATAGCACCAGTAGGAACTATACAGCAACATGACATGGAAATGATCGACGGACTATCAGCGCCATTGTAAAAGGAAAGCGATATCTATTTTCTAAGAAGTTTTATAAGCTCCTTGTCTCCTCTCCACTATTAGGATTCTCTGACGCAATTTATAAATGAACCCATATCACGAACAGGGAAAACATGATGGAGTGGACTTGGACTCCATTCTTCTTATCGATGCCCTTCCTTGCCAACTTTGAATGGGCACAAATAATCATATCAAACAAAAAGATATCCTATTGGAGAATAGAGAAGCCTTTTTCTCATAAGATATTTATGGGGTAAACTCTAAAGGGTTATAGAAGAATGGAGAGAGAGAGAGAGAGAGAGAATCATGGGTATTTTACTTCATTTCAAATGAATTGAATATTTCTTGGACGTTCGAAAGTCGGAAATGGTAGATTTCCTTTCCTCGACTTTGTCCATCTCCTATCAACAAGCTTAATGTTCTCCTTCTGTATGGATTCCAGCTATTTGGTACATGTTATCTGGTATGAGTGAAAAATGTAGAAAGCCATATTGAATTCACTAGCAGGAATGCTATTAAGGATTATTGAATCTAGGTACTTTGTGCTTCTCAATCATTTCGACCATTGAGCATCCACTAGATTTCATGTTTCTTTGTAGTACTTCTTCTCTCAGCGTCACCGATCGAGCGCCTGAACAAAAAAAAAGTTGTAAGAGTGAAGTTCACTTCACTTTATGTCTCTTGTCGTTAAGCTCAACTTTTTTTATTTGTCCTCTATAAAGGAAGAGAAGAAGTGGACTGATGTTATTTTTAGGACTAAAAGTATCTACACATCTAACTAAAAGTATTTACTATATACCATATTTGAAGTGAATTGAATCGAGTTTGAACTCACTTTGTAATCCAAAGGAAGCAAAGAGAAGCGGAGAATAAGAAGGTAGTTATTAAGGAAGGATATTCTATTCGCAATATGTATATTGTATGATGAGATTTATAAGCAGCCGACTTTACTTTCCTTATCATTATCTGGAAGCTGATCATCTTATCCCCTTTTAGATGTTCGAGTTGAGACTTGAGATATGTTTCGTTCTTCTGTTGAACTTGTAAGCACAAACTAAAAAAATATTCTTTCTAATCTGATCCCGACCTGATCGGTAATCACATGTGTGTGTCTATGTGTTCTATAAACTTACTATATAAACAGCGGCGTAGGACGTAGTAAATACATAAAAGCTTGACAAACAAAGTTGATCTCTTTCCAATATACTCCTGTTCTGATGTGATGTATATGCCGCTTGCTGCTCCACTTCTACTATGCTTTATCACTACTTTACTTTTAGTTTTGGATACGATATTATTATGTATTTTCCTTTGATCATCATCACGATCATTCTGCCTTTTTATTCCTTTTCTGTGTTTCCATTTCATCATCAAATGTTTACATGCATGGAGCTTCTTATTACCCGTCAACTTCCAGAATTCAAAAAGTTTATTGCAGAAAAACATGATATTCCTTTCAAGCTAAAATAAAATACTAAACCTGAAACCGACAAAGATGCAGAGAGAGCAGAGCAGAGGTGGAACGGATCCCTTCCGTTTCCCAACAAAACATTTTAGCATAAAACAAGCTTTCTTTCCCTCTTCTTCTGCTCTTACCCACGTCCTGTTGTATCATCATAAATGATTGTTTTTACTTTTGAGAACTCATAAAACGAAGAAATTGGCTCTTAAACCTAGTCAAGTGATGTAATTCGCAATATTAGAATATTAGATGGAATAGATATATGCAAGATGCTTTTTAGTATGCATAACATTTACTTGTAAGTAGCAATTTGACCTGATAGTCATGTCATGAGCTTTGTATAATACTTACTTAGAAAAGCACTACAACTACTCCTACTTTATTGTTAACTTGTTCTTTCCTAAAGCCCCATAAAGAGGAAAGTATCCAAAAGATAAGATACCCTTATAGTTGATAGCTGCAATGCTCTTCACTCACCAAACTAGACCATTATGACTTTGATTTCTCATGGACACCCTTACAGACTTTCTCTCTCCAGACATAAAAGACATCCTATACGTAGTATTCCCTGTCATCTAAACGTATTTAGATTACTCCTGATAATAATACTCCCATATTCCCCCGGATTAGTATATTTTGGACTATGTCTGCAATAGACTGAATATGTGTACATATGTATTATTATGGAGTACATTAGGCTTATAAGCTCACTACTTCAACGAACTCTTATCAATTCCATAAACCGAAAGGCGAAAACGTTACAGTTGTCTCCTTCAATTCAATATGATAAAAAGTAAGTCAACGCTTGTGCGGCCTGCTATATAGTTTTTCTGTCTCGTCTCGCCCTCTTCTGCTCCATTTTCCCTTTGAACATGTAATAAAATCATTGGCAATAAGCGTCCAATTGGAACTCCTGTTTTTGAATTGAACATTCTCACGTACACGTAAGTAGTTGAAGGTACAGAGAGATGTATAATATATTACTAATATATTATAAGTATGCGGACATATATACATTATGCAGCTTGAGCCCACGACGCTCTCCTATATTTCATCCACTCATCTCATAAAACATAATTCCAAATTTCCTTTTTACGATCATCATGTCAGCACGTTTATCAAAAGTCCATTCTATACACATGTACCCAGCACTCAACAGCATGCATGGATGTTACGTGTGTATATATATTCATAATAATATAATATTCAGCCTGATATGCTTTCTATTTTCTATATTCCGCGTCCTTTTCCGCTTTTCACAAGAGATTCTCGATCCTTGCTCAATAAATACAGCTTAAAACTAGCAATACCAAAAAAGTGAATACATTGAGATTGAGATCCTCCATTCATTCGAGTTGAATTGGGCGACGTAATACATTCAGTAGGAAATGGATATTGCTTACATGATGATGACTACTTTTCATTTAACATCTATATTACTTTTGTAGGTCGCATCTCAACTCTTTAAATCTTTTTATGTATTGAGTTACACGTATTACATATATAAATATTGTAATACAATACGTAAACGGTAGTAGATTGTTAATATTCTTCAAATGGCCTGCTGTTCGAAGAACGAAGAACACACAAAATTAATTTTATGACATGGCTCAAGGACCATTTTGATCTTTTGCAGGAGCTACATTACATTTGTATACTTTCCCCGTTCCATCTCAATTCATTCACGTAACATCAACATCCATTGTTTATAACATAAGAAATATCATATAATGAAATGGACAAAAACAATTCTCATTGAGAAGAACTAATACAGAAATATAGTTTGAAAACAAAAAGGGAAACAAATAATAAGAACCATTTTGCAAAACGAAAAACAGAAACTATGAACCCTGCATTATTTCATGTAATGAACATGAACAACAATGCGCTACAAACATATATCTTATGCATAAAATATATAGCTTTTTCATTAGATATCAAAAGCCTCCTTATTATGCCACATCTCCGCTTTTATGTAATGGAACATGAATAAAAGGAGGGGGATCATGAATCATGCAGTATTATGAAACAACCTGACATAATGTTTTGCTCAAAGTGAATTTTTATTTTAAGATGATGCTCGTGAATGATGAGAATACGTGGCTTCTTTTCTTACTCATTTTTTTTGAGGAAGCGTAAGTAATGAAGGAGATTTTCCAGACAAGCCCATGTCCATGTGCTTACATTAAGCACTTTCGAATAAACATTAAAAAATGAATATATTACTACTCTGCTCCTGGGCTCTAAACTAAATAACATTATGCTGAATTTCCAATGCAATGCTAATTTGTCCCATTTTTAGAATCTACATCAGAGTCATTTAGCATTAGCGAAAAAATCCCGAACACTTAAAAGTATGAAAAAAAGCACAAGGAAGCGGGATCATATATGATTTAGCTATATACCTTAAGAGAGAAACAAGAAAGATAGGGTTATGCATACTACTAGACATTTTCCTTTGATATTCTTTCAAAATAGATGAAGTACAACATGTTCTTTCTTCCGTAATAATGCATGTTCAGAAGACTCACACACACAGAGTTTATAGTAGTTGTAGTTGATAGTTTGGTGAGTATACAAAAGTCAGAGTCACACTAGCTATATAACTATAGCATCAACGATGCAAGCAAAAGAGGTGAAGTGAACTGAACCAGTGAATGAAACCACTAAGGAAAGTTTTAGTAGAAAAATTTGCTCACTTAAAAACAAGTTAGCGAAATATTCATTCCATCCATACGTACATGTTGTAAACACACAAAAAAACATATCTACAATCCAGCAACCAGTTCTCTATCTATATACACTACACAAAATGTTGTTGAGCCACTGCTTCATAACATAACTAACCCTTGTATATAACTGACGCGCAACCAGATGCACCAAAGTGGCCGTTCTGCAAAACGACTTGCAATTGCAGTTGTAAGTTGAACTGAACTGGAAACTACTTACTAAAAACTGGATCTTTTTTGACAACGAGAGAGAAGGAACAAACATTGAGCCAGATTGCTGACAACATGGAAAATTGGCAATTTAGTTCCCTTACGTCGAAGAGACGAGAGGAGAGGAGGACAGACGAGACTAAAACATATAAGGTAGAAAGTAGTCCGTTATAGTCTTTGATGTGAAACAAAAAGGGATATTATACATGCAATATCTATGAGATATCTGCATGACTCGCAGATTTTGCTCTTGTTTGGAACACTCTTTCGTCCTTTACAAAAACAACTTTTGTATATATATATATATATTCATCTTTCATGTACCTTTCCCACTTCCACCTACCCCAATTCAATCCAGCCAACCTAGTAGAGACGAAGTCAAGGCTTTTATTTGACTTTCCTTTGCTTATGATAGTGCTTGCAATTTCCATTTGCATTTCACCTGTGTTTTACTTACAGAAAACTTTGATATTATTAATGGCTCCTAAAGTTCCATGTGGAACAACAAAGTTAATCCATAATGCGATGGGAAAGAGAACTGTAGACAAGGAGAAGGACGAGGAGGATGAATGAGGTTAGGTGTTCTTATGAGAGCATGAGTTTTTCCCTAAATGACTACTTCTAATACTACTGCCAACAGCCTTTTCGAACCGCACACAAAAACTGAACGGTACAAAAAAGAAGGTAGAGAGAGGGAGAGAGAGGAGAAAACCCGCACAGCAGGTAAGAAAACCTTGAGGAGGACAGATGTGGTTCACGAAATGTGCTTCAACATCCAAACATTCATTTTCTTTGATGATGATAATGTTCACGATGACGAGAGAGAGAGAAAGAGAGTGAGGAGAAAAGCAAAAGGAAAACGAAATCATGGCGTTTCCAGCACTAAAATTTTCCTCATTACACATTCTAAATACTCTTTTCCCTTTTCATCCACATTCACGTCACAACCTTAAATCACAAAATTCTATCTCACATCAACATCACATTTATATAGCAATATGGTCTAAATACGACATTCATATAATATTCATATTTTATAACATATTCAATGCTACAAGAGCCGCTCATAATGTGTGATGGAAATATAGTATGTAGATTGTATCTATCACATGTATATTATAAGCTCTCTTGATCTCCACTCACTTCCAACAACGACTTAATCCATAATAATAATACTCACAGGCAAAAGGCAGAATGGGAATTTTACCAAAGAATTTTGTAGTAAAAGCTATGTTTTGCATATTTTTTGAGGGAGATGTGTTGTTATGCGTCAAGTTCTCCTAGTTTCCTACAACTGCGTCAACTAAACCTATCTAGACAACAAGTCAGGCATTCATAAAAACGAAGTACGTGAACGTGTGGCACATCCATCCGAGAGCACCAAATTCGTTGGAAAATATGAAGGAAACGATCAAGCGAAATGATTAAGATCGATCCACACAGTTTGTATATAGAATGCTAATTGTTGAAACATGTAGAATGTAGAAAGAGGTTGGAAATGGTTGCACAGTTAGCTCGTATAAACTCGTCTCATTCGTATACAGAAATGTTTTCTAATGCATAAAATATAGGACTATAAAGGACGAGCTGCCAGCAGATATACACCACCACCACACCACCATCATCATCATCCAGCATTTTTATTCTAAAAAAGTATGGTACGCTTAACCTATCACCTGAATTTTCTCCTTTTTTGTCCTGCGACTCATCCCGTCCGTATATTAAAACCCTCAAGAAGGAAATTCTCGTTTAGCCTCGCCTGTCTCTCCAAAAAAACTCGCTTTTTTCTCCGCTTTTCTTCCCTCTTTAGAGTCTTCATTCTTTTCGTTTTTTAAGCAAAAAAGTTGGCCTTTTAAAGATTCATGTGTCAGCAAGAGCAGGAGCACATTCAACATGCCAAATTATGCATTCTTTACATACAATTCCCTGGTTGCAAACCTTTAACAATACTCTAGTGAATTTTTTCCGCCTTTCGCTCTTGTTTGCTATTTGAGTTTTAAAAGAGTGAAAAAGAAGGGGAAATTTTGGCAAGTTGTCTCCTGTCAAGACTCACTGGAGAGAGAGAGAGAGAGCAGAAATAAATTAAGCTCGAAACTATCTCAAATTGGTGAAGCGCAACAGAACGGGTGGGTAAAAAAAGTTACTATCATTATCATCAGCAACTGTGGAGTTTATAGTTTACCAAAGAATCTTACAAGTATTTTATGAAGAAACATTTTTCTATAAGAATAGAAACTGAAGAATGGAATGATTTTTGAAGGCCAAATTAATATGACTAGGCAAAAGGTGGTAAAAACTTTGGCTTTTTACTGTTATTGTTATTGGATGAGATGCTTGTTGGTGATGGTGGTATATTGGATATATATATGGTACTGCTGGAAATCTTGGCATGGACGTATACATTTTAGATAGGGTTTCCTTTTTACTACGAATCCAATAATCTTTCCTTCTTCCTTNCCAATAATCTTTCCTTCTTCCTTTATCCTTTCAGTGTAATAATAATATGTATATATACTACAATCTACGTGACTCATTGAACATTATTAAATGAAAATTTATTGAATACTCGCTCGATTTTATTACTCCACATCTACACGAGCTATCCCTTCTCTGATGATTTACTCACGGCAAAATGTTCATTAAATTATATTACATTATTATCATGCTAAGCTGATTTGATGACAGGGCTTTCAATATACGAGACGACATCATTTATCACATGCTATAGATACATATCTATCAGTACTACATACTAAATATACATTTTTCTTTGCAGCAATATACTTATTCTAAAATTTATTTTTGTCGGCCTTCCTGTTTACGTATTATTCTGGCACACTTGAGAATGAAAGGACATATATACATATACATTGTGAGGAAAAGCTGACGTTTAAGCTACATGTTCAGTTTACTCGTCCATAAAACGTATCTTAAAATTATGATATACACGTCAAATATTTCATAGATATTGCAGAGATAAGTATATATCCAAGATTATTGATTTATATTTCTCATTAAAAAACTTACAACACAATCACCGAAGCCTCCAAATATCAATGATTGAAATGTATATAGTGATATTTTGATGCTCCCAAAAATCTTTTAACTATATGCTAAAAGCAATCCATTAGAGATGTAATAAATTAGATAAAAGAAAAATCATAATGAGATAGAGATTGCAAAGATTTCCCTGTAAATCTTTAACACGTAACACCATACATCATGTGTAGTGTTGGGCTCACATTTGTAAATTTATATTGCTTTTTAACAACATGATTGCTTTACACGGAGTTCATTGATTAGTTTGCTCAACGATAAATTCCAATTCTCCTTGAAATTATAAGCTTCATACAAACCTGCCTTGTTCATCATTGGAGATTGAAGATGGATGTATATATATATAAATAGACAATTCAGACACTCCTCTTTGTTCTCTATCCGCCAAAAACATCTCATAATGCACTGTTTAAAAAACAATTTTATGCATCGTAAAGTTGTAAAATGCATTAAATATAAGTGCATGGAAGAGATAGTGTATAAGTACAGAGCAGACAGTATTATCATGACTTTATTTTTAACTGAAATTTGTATTCATTTGCATCTTATTAATTTCTTAATCGAAAACCTAAAATACGACTTATTAACACTTGTTTGTGCAAAATAAAAATTTGAAAGACGCTGTAAAAAACTTTAGTTCCTTACACAAGGATAACATTAAACAGAGTACAAAAACATTTATTATTAGCCAGAGCAAATTACACTCTGTAATTTGTAACCTTCATTTCTTTTGTCCTATTTAATGCACGATTCCCTCATTCCCCCAAATTATAGTCAATATAGTCATCGTCATTTCTATTTTCCCCTTAATCCATCATCAGCCACCAACCTTCACAAATAAAAAGAGCTTATATAAACCCATGATCGTGATCACTAGGAACAAAGCCCAACAGCATTTTAAGCTGAATTGCTATATAACATGCGATTCTTAACAAGTCAGTTTGATTAAAAACCTGGAAAATTCCATAAAGTATATGATCCAACAAACGAGCTTTTTTCAACTTGTCTTTCTTGTCATGTCATCCTTAAAAAATTAAAAAGGATAGCTTCAAACTTCATAATTCATAGTTTGGCAAAGAAAGTGTTTGAAGAATGGCCTCCTTTTGATGTAGAATAATTATGAATTTAATACATTATGACCAGTCCGCCTACTTCATTTTCAATCCCTTATGACATCCACATGACAAGACGAAAGAGAGAGTGTAGATGGACTACAAAAAGCTTTTAAAACTTTTTTTCCTGGATAACTCTTTGTAATCCAAACTTATCCAATTCTCGTCGATTCCCTTTGGGATCTGTCGCTTGGTAGACATTACAGGCGACGGATGAATGATGTACCAGAAGCATAGTACATTCACCAAAGTCAAAGCAAACACTATTCCACTTGAGGCAAACATTACTTTGCTTGATGGCGTCATATGGAAACGGCTCTCAGCTCTATACACACATCGTGCATTTCATCATCTCAATACAATAATCATCCATTGATCATTAATAATTGCCGAAGGTCTACCTCAAACTGCTTTACTTTGCTTCAGATTGCTTTATGCACATATCCTCCTCTTCTCCGCCTCTCCCTTCCCTTTAGCAGTTCGTTAGGAGTCGGCGGTAAGCAAACGAATCCCGTAGTTGAATATACTCATATTCATGTAGCAGTCATACTCTTCTAAACCGCTCCAATTTGACATTATAAATTAGCAAAAAGGAAGTTGCTTGACAGACTTGATTTGAAGCATAATATTGATATTGTGAATTTTTTAGTGTAATGAATATTATACCATGTACATTATAGCTACAATTATAGGGAATATATCGAATCGTCAACGTACGTGCTTTTATCATGTTTATAATATTTCTGTCAAAAATTAAGCACGCATGTCAGAACTGCCTGTGTGAGCACTTTAGTCGCATTAATTATTAAATCGCATTAAAAGTTTGGCGATACGTGTTCACAAAAAAATAGCTGGATCTCGGCTGGATCATTCCTTTTAGGAAGATATTTTTGTTTCACCATATAGACTTTTCTAACTAGTATATAAGGCTTTATACACGTTTCCATACAATATTACACAGTCAGAAGACGGTTGTCGGAATAAAAGACGTGTGCCTATCATCCTTCATCCTTGTATATAAACCAATCATAACCATACTTATAATCTCTTTCACTATATCATACTATGCACCATACTTACTACACTATAATTAGGAAGCAGTCGTAAAGAAAAGGTGTAAAAGTTTGCTTGTTAACATCATGTTCTATTAAATAGCAGCACCAGCACCCATCATAATATATCATTCAGTTTGTAGTCCGTATCCTGTATTGGATTGGATATTATTTGGTCGCAAAATGAAATATTCTATTATCTCAAGAAGAGAATGCGTGCGTATCATAAATATATCTATAGCAAAGCTGAATATAGATTATGTATGGGACTAAGTGTAAAATCGTAAATGGAAAATATTTGATTTATGACCAATGGCCAAAAGAGTTATCAGAAAACATGCTGAACAGCTAGAATACATAAAAGAACGAGGTAGACAACTGAGCTTGAGTGCTCGTAAAAAAATCAGTTCGTACTTTTGGATTTTCATATGTTCAGTTATAGTATAATATAGCTTCACTTCACGCGTCGTGGCCTTGCCATTGGAGTCACTCAGGAATGTTATGAATTTTCAATGGTGTACTCTTTCTCAACAATAAAACCCCTACGTCAATCGGCCCAACGAAACGAATTAATTAATTTATAACAACACCTTCCTCTCAGGAGGAAATGTAGAAGAGCAAACATGGGCGATTGACTTAAAGTGGTGTGAAGAACTTTTGTACTTGGCTAGACAAAAAAATGGAGCAGAGCAGATAACGTAATTTCCAGATTATCCCGCATACATATTATATATACCGTTTTAACTTGCATATCCGTCTCGTCACACACGGTTTGATTTCTGCCTGACGTAAAAGCACCTTATCAGCGGTATATGTGAGCACAATTCACAAAGGGGAAAAGGCTAAACTTCCGCTGTAGTGCGTACGTATGGGAAAGTTTTTTTTATTCGACAGGAAAAAATACATAACAGAGCAGCAACCTGTATGTATTCCTTGATATATATACACGTGTCTTACACACGTATATAAGAAAAACTTACAACTGTAACATACGTTTTTGCAACACAATGTTGAATGTTTGCAATGTGAAATTTATGTATGTACATATGGATATGCATAATAGAAACCTAACACACTTTCAGGATTTTTGATGAGCATGCAAAACAGAAAGCGCTGCGCCGACGCATTATTTATTTAACCGACACTGACTAACCATGAACTGACGAGGAATTGCACATAAAAGCTGACACAACATGATTGAAGCGAAAGCTAAAATTATTCAATCAATTACATTGATTTGCGTCACTTCAAAAAAGGGATATACAGTTTCTGTGAAAAGAAAATGACTACTTTTTGCAAAGCTTGTTGAAATAAATTGCA
>JAANSM010000988.1:0-21615 GCA_036850725.1 Orchesella villosa | reverse complement strand
GAAAGATGTGGTCTCATTCCTGTTTTCACTGCCATTTTAGCTTTGATCGGGGTCGCTATTATAAGCAAACCTCCAGCTCTTACCGGAGCCGAGGATTTGAGCGAAAATAGCTTTGTAATTATCTTAAGTTTTTAATCTAAAATGATTTCTTCAGAATAATGAATAATTGTATAATAATACTAACTTAATCTGTGCTTCTTTATCCCTTATAAAAATGCCACACACGCAATCATTCATCATTTAGATTGGAGTCTTGTCAAGTTTTAGTAGCATGATCCTTCTCACAATTCACTACGTGGCTATCCGTTACATAAGAACCTTACATCATGCCTTGGTCAATCTCTTCTTCGCCTTGTGGGGTTTGATTGAGTGTCTTGTGGTAGCGTATGCAATCGGTGTCCTGGAAGTGCCAAAGGATATGAGAGAAGTTGGCTTAATTATACTTACTGCATTCTTGGCTTTCTTTGCCCAAACATGTATCACTTTAGCCTTAAAGTATGAGCAGGCTGGACCCGTGGCCTTGGTTCGCACAAGTGAGGTAGGCCTTTAATTTTGATACATTCAACACAATGCATTGAAATATAGAAACACAAATCTTCTTTGCCCAAACATGTATCACTTTAGCCTTAAAGTATGAGCAGGCTGGACCCGTGGCCTTGGTTCGCACAAGTGAGGTAGGCCTTTAATTTTGATACATTAAAAAATTATGCATTGATATATACAATATAGAAACACAAATATTATCAGAATTATCATCATGTGTGGTAAAGACTTCATTCACGGCATTCACCTTTCAAATGAGTAGAAATTATGTCTATTAGATTTTAAACATGTTTTGAATAATTTCAGGTTGTATTTGCTTTCCTCTGGCAAGCTTTGTTCCTTAACGTTCAACCAGACATGTTTAGGTAAGATTTGATTTGATTGTTTTGTGGATTTTCCTTTCATCTCAAGATTTTACGAAATGATTTGTCTATAAAGTATTTGCCATAAGAAAGTTCATTGTTTTAACAGCATCATCGGAGCTGTGCTGACGCTGTCTGGAGTTGTGATTACATCCTTGAGAAAAATGGTTATGTCTTTGCCAGAGGATCACAAATGTAAAAAGACTTTTGGATTTCTTCTGTTGTGAACGTTACCCCTTGCATTATTAAATGCATAAACGTAAAATTACAAAAATCCAATGGATTGATAACTGCCTTAACATATCCATTAGAGAAGTAAGGAATATATCATGAAACAATGTGATATTAACAGTTAAATATAAGTGTAAATTAAGATTATTGCAGTTCAGCTACTGCTGTGTACGGTACGTAGTAATATATTTTGTACACGCAATAAATTCGAAAGTTTTATTGGCTACGATTACGATACGAACTTGTATATATGAATCCTCCGGGTTGTTCTCTTCTTTAATCTTCAAGTTTTTACGTTTGAGCCATTTACTAAGCTGGAGTCTTTGACAGATTTAGACAGGTATAACCCTTTTCAATACCGTAACAAATCTCTTGACTAAAAGAAGATAAATTGCGTAGTATGTATTCTAATTCTAACAAAAAGCGCTGATGAGTAGGTGAATGAAGATAGTACATACATAATGTATTCATTTCATTAACACTAACACCTGTGCAAAGGTAAAACATGTAGATAAAATGCAGTATAACGTCTTGTTGTGAGTCATTCTTAGCAATTGTCATCAATCACCCAAACCATGAAGAATCAGAAAGGGGTTCAAAAGGTGATTCATTGTCAGACTCAGAAGATGAAGATGAGCCTTCATTCACCCGTCCATTCCTGTGTTTTACAACAATGACAATGGATTTATTTCTGCATACGTAATGACGGCAAGCTGTATGTATATACTTACAACTTACGGCCAACCAATGCAATGACGTATGAAAAATTTGAAATGACGCTTTAAATGCATGCTCGAATAGTCAAATCAAACCACTTCGAAGAAAGCTCTAATCTAAGCCTTGCGGGAACGTGTTAAGAAGTAAAGTGTCCTGCGGCTATTGCAATGATCTTCGGCGAACGCTTTAATAGCTTTTCAGCTTTTCATATTGTTCAAGCAAGTTAGCAACTCATCCAAACCACTTCCTTGCACTTTTTCTCTATATTATAACGACTTGTTATTCCAAAAATGGCAAGATGAATCTGACTTTTTCTGGAAGATCAAAACATAAACCTCCTCCGTCCCATATCCAAGTCCAACTTCCAATGAATTTCTTATCGCTTTCATTTATTTCTCTTTTCGTTTCATCTGCATCTACATCTCTATTTGACTTGGTAATACATTGTAGCAATATAATACCAAAACTATTGCGCATATTGTCCTGCTGTTTTTATGCTGAAGCGAAAGGCCGTCCTCTAAACTTGAAAGGTCGATGTTTCTAAAACGTAGTGGAATGTCAATTTTTTATTGAACTGGAAATCTTTCACTCCCCTCGAGATCCCATATCCCATCATCAATTTTAAGAAATGCCCCAAGCTCTAAAGTGTCAATTAGGTACATAACTATACCAAACTAATTGCTGACCAGCTCTTATGAGATGTGATGGGTCAAATTCTTATGTTTTTACCTTGTTGTTGCCATCAAGATCATAAACAATATGATTACTTTTTGAAGATGAGTTTCCAGCGTCTGTCTATGTCTATGTCTGCGTGAGAAAGAGCAGATTGCTGAAAACCAGTTTAGATTTCTGACATAGATTAGCATTGGTTTTAGGTAGAGATGGGCATATGTTCATACTTTGTGCTGCTGTGACGTGCTTTAACTTTTCTCTGCAGCCAAATTTTTGTCAGTGCTGAAGATTGCTTATGGCTATCAATATATGCGAAAAGTTTTAAGGAATTCTTGAGAAATCTAACTAAACTAGGTAATAGCTAGTTAAACTAATATCGCGTGTGTTATGTTATTACCCTGAAATGCAATCCGAAATTTCTTCATTTATTAGAAAAGCAAATAGACGGCTATTTTTTTGTTAATCGTAAGAACCCTCAAGAACTAATTTGTACGATCGTTTGGAGATCGTGATCATACCATGCAATAATATGCAATATTGCAATACCTAAGTGAAGCCAAGGAGTTTGAAGCTTGGTTTCCTTTTCTACAAGGTACGTAAACTACTCATGGATCATGACTATGACTCATTTTACCTCATAAAACATTCACCTTCTCTTTCCGATCCTAATCTGCCAGGCGTCAGACACAAATCTCTGAGAAAAAAACGGACTTTTCTCGAATCCTAACAAGGATGAAGAAGACTAGAAGACAGTCATAATTTTATAGTTATATGGATAGTTAGATGAGTAACTTGGCAGGTATGTATATATTGCATACTAATAGCCAAACAAGTCTAGTTTCTGAAATTTGAAGTAGCCAAGATCATACTAACTTGAAGCAATCATACAGTAGCCATCGTGCTAGCTATATTATATCATTATCTCATGTAACATGCACTAAGCCATGTTTAATTGGTCTTCCTCACACATACTTACATAATGGTCATAGCTCCGGTTCTGGTTCCTGTTTTACTCTCAACGTGCAAAACGGATTCTTTTGGGTTTTCTACCAGGTAAATTGGCCACTCTGCATTTTTCACTATATCCAATTGATGCAGTCTACAATCTGCAATGATATTATATGCCCCACGCCAACCGAATGGAAGATGATGATGGTAAAAAAGTATATAGAAGCAATATAGTAATTGTTTTTTTATTGCTTACCACAAACCATCTATTACATTGCACTATTAGACTGCTACAGAATCATGGCTGCAGTTTTGAATAATGATTCTCAAGGAATTCCTAACTTATCTTCATAGTATAACCTGTAATATACCTATAAATGCATGATAATATACAATCTCTGACATGCCACTTACAGTTAGATATGATTTGGCAAGAACTACACAATAGTGAAAACTTGAATAAGTAAAAGCATCCGTCTGTGTCTGTAGGATTGAAATCGTAAATATTATGAATCGCTACCACTTCGGGCATCCTTTCTTCTGCCAAATGTTGTTGAGATGATTTCTTATAAAAAATCTTTTTTTTAAAGTTGTACGCATATACATATTATATGCATACTCATTCAGCTTCTGCAGTAGTATTGTATTGACTTGTTCATATAGTAAGTTTCCTTGATTTTTATGATTCAAGATTTAAGAATAATCAGAGCAACTTTAAAACAATTAACTACAATTTTTTAAACCATATAACTTCTCCTCTTCAGTTGCGAATTAGGCTTTGACTCTAATACCGAAATCCGAAGCCAGTTTCAAAAGAATAATCCGACAGTATTATATTGTCGAGTGTGTGGGAACGGCTCTTGATTGCCGATTTCAATATATGATCTCTAAATGGTGTGCGGGCTTGATTGCATTCACTCCTGACTATTCAACAATAGTTCCTTTTAAGTTTGAGTTGGAAAAGAAATGCTGACAATCGAAACCTTTTTAATTCAATTCTCTCTTTGAAAGTGTTTGCTTGTGTGTGTGCCACGCTGGTTATTACAGTAAGTAGGTACGGTGTAAACTCCTCTCGATACGGAGTCTATAAACAGTTTTTTTGTGATCTTTGTTGTTTGTTACTTTCCTTGTTGAGCATGATGATTCTGCAAAGATTGAGGACTGAGTAGCTTGTCTCGTAGTTAGTTACCTGGCTTCAGTGGCTTCTCAGTAATTTCCAGTTTTTTCCCTTGTCCCAGGTCGGTCCCAACCATCACACTTGAAACTTATATGAGCAAGACTGTAACTCAAAAGACGATCATAATATAAACACAACTGGGAGATATACACCTAACCTATCTTATTTTCTTATTAGCTATTCAACCTTCAACGATATGCTGTCAAAAAAAACCTGGTTCTGGTTCCATTAAATTACATTGATTTTTATGCAGTTCATGCTTAAGTACTCACTGCTCTCCCTAAGAAAGAAGATGAGTAAAAACGAGATATTATACAAGACAAGATAAGAATCTTTTTTTCTGCTTAACAATAAAAATATCGGTGGCTCGCAAAGATTCGAGCGTGGAGGTATATATTGCAGATTGCACATTATGCTTCTAACAATCCAGTATTGCAGCTTGTAGTTATTATTATTAGTGTCAGATCTTTTTACTGGAACTCTCAGCGTGGAACATGACGTACTATTTATAATAAGTTTTTGCTTGCGTTTTTTTTTCACGTTACGTAAGTACGACTGACCGCTGTGAATTGTCAGGTCAGAATTGTTGGTGCATCTTCACGAGTTGCATAACATATCTGCATCGCAAAATCGGATGAGCAACAAGAATTTTTACCATATCATTCAGAGAAAACAAACCAGTCTACTTTGAAAAGGTGGACGAGTGAAAAAGAAAAAAAGGTTTCAAGAAGCTTTTGGGATCTCGCATCGAAGAGAAAAAAGTTTACCTGCTAACTCGGTTTTTTACGTCTATTGTAAGTTGTGAAGACTGTGATTTCAAGCAACAATGATTCTCCAAGCTAAATCACGAAGACTTGCCCATTTTGTCACAATTTCTGTTCTCTTGTGCCTCGCTAACTGTGCCAGTAGTGATGGTGGTCAACGGGTTTTGTGGCTATTTATGCTGCCACAATCACAGTATTATCATGGGCGCAATCCAAAAGTTATTGGACCTAAATATGTAACAGAAGATTGGAATTCCGTATCAAATTATGGCAGAATACGGGAATTTAATGAGTTCCATGACCATTCACAATCCCTCTACTCTCCCCCAGTTATCTCACCGTTGTTCGTGACTGAATACGGAAGTGATAGTTGGCAGAAGGATAGGGGAAAAGATGAGCATGTGTATTATGATTATGAGAACACGATGATGGGAAACGTAAAGGAAGATTATAGCAGTAGTAGTTCTAGTGCCAGTGGAAGCTCAGAAGTTGGAGTGGAAAACTTGAGGTAGGTGATGTGATTTATGAAGTTTGATTCAATGATTGAAGTTGAGTACAGCATGAATGAAAAAGGATATGGGTGACGGGTGCTGTGAATTGTTGCAAGATGTAGGTGATGTGATTTATGAAGTTTGATTCAATGATTGAAGTTGAGTACATCATGAATGAAAAAGGATATGGGTGACGGGTGTTGTGAATTGTTGCAAGATGCAGTACGGATTTGGGGTTTTCATGATATTTTTCTGTATGTATGCTCTTTTAATTCATCAGCGTAATTTAATAAGTGTAACTGGTTTTTGTTGAACTGATTAACGAGCCTGATAATAGCATCAAACAGGAAAAATGAAAAAAAATATTAATAAAATTCGAGTACAGGATGCAGCCAAAAAGCGAAAACGCATAATATATACACACGTGTACACTGTGCGATTCATATACATTGTTTGTAGGAAAGTGTGATTTTTTACTACTAATTAAACTTATTCAGCTAATCTTTCTTCAGTTTTTGACAGACTTGTCGGATAACTATATCATGCATGCATATGTTAACGCACTTCCGTTTTTACCAAGTAAATAACGGGCGAGGAAGCTGTAGTTGTGCAACTGTTTACTAACACTAGCCCGATGACGTACAAAATGACGTACAGACGTTCGTAGATCAATAAATCATGATGATATTAACACATATAACATATAATAACTATTATCCTTCAATAAATAAACAAACTTGGTTCCAGTTTTTTTGCCAAAAACTAGTGCCACCCGCCCAAGGACAGAATTATTTGCATGCAAATTAAAAAGCAGACTTTTGTTGTGACTCACCTGCTGAGTTTTACTGGACCCAATTAAAATTAACAATACAACATCCTGTTTTTAGAGCGTATGATTGATTTTATGATCCATTGACAATTTACAGTAGCTTGTTGGATGACAAACCTGCTCCAACAACATCTGAAGACTATCAAATGGTCAGCTCCAATAGATGCATGCTGGAAGGTCATCAAGCTCGCTTTGACCCTGTGACCGGTGGCTGTTACACGATTGGAACTAAAGGACCTTGTGGAGAATTCATGATGTTTACTGCGTCGCTAAATGACAATTTTAATGGAATTTGTGACTGTGATTATGACAGTTTTGATATGCCGATGGTTTACATCAGAGGAAAATGCCATTTCTTGTACACTCAGGTATGTATGTACCTAAAATTATGCTACTCGAAAGTCATATTGAGCTTAAACTTAAAAAACTTTTAGATTGAACTCTTACATCTAAAAGGTAAAAAATATCGAAACATTTGTTTGATACGGTATTTCAATTTTTCAATTTACATAATTTTTATAGTCCTTATGCTTCCCTGGCTATTGGCTAACAACTTCAACTCTCTACTCGGAACCAATCTGCCAACTAAACCCTTGTCATGCTTATGCAAAAGGGAAATCGTCCACATCCAACAAAAATCCATTTGTCCTTCTTCAAGGATGAATGCATTCGACTAAACAGCCCATCAAGACATTGCAGAAGAGAAGGTGAAGTAGTTTTATTCCCTAAGGGAAGTAACGAGCCAGCATGCGGTTTTCCTAAATCCACACGAAGGATTTACCGGCGACAGATTTCGAATATTAATCGCTTTCGTTGCGGCCCCGGGATGCGGCGGCATCACATTACCAAGAAGTGCATTAAAAGCAGAGCCATCGTATTTGGTTGAAGTTGAAGTCTTGAAGATGATGAGTAGAATGCCAAATTCTTAGCTAACTTTAAACCTTTCGGGAAATCAAATATAATGGTAAAGCAAGAATAAGGTGTACAGCATTGAAGTGAATAATTAAGAAAGAGATGAAAAAATGTACAATTTTTTATGTGAGGAATGAGGGGAAAGATATTAATTAACTAATCATGCATTTTATTTTTTATTATGTATCATATTACACGTTATGGACACAGCAGGCAGACGTCCAACCGGTCATTATATATGTAGGTAAATGTAAATGAAATGCAATAAATCTTGGTGTGAACACTGTTCCGTTGAAAACCCCTACCTCTATTTTTTTGCATGTAAAAGGTGAAATGTTGAATGTGGTTGTTTCATTGTTTCACAGCTATATATTAGCTTCAGCTACAACAGTACCACTGTGGGAGATTTTGTATTGTAAGCCTAATACTTTGTAGACAAATCGTTGCACGTTTTAGGAAAGGTCGGAGTTGGATACTTTGTTTTCACAGGTACTGAAGTTATGTTTCACGGTTTATATACATCATGGTTTTGTCAGAAGTACACATACTTTTACACCTGTGCATAGTAAGCGCTGGGCGTAGCAAAATGGTCTGTAGGAAGGAGGAAGGAAGTTGCAATCATAATTGTATAGGTTCTTCCCTCTTTAATTATTTCGTTCATATATAATCTGATCATAGTCTTTGATAGAAAATAGCATGTAATTTATAAAATTAAGTTGTCTTCTTGTTCGTGGTTCCTTGATAATATTTATTAAAATGTTAATAAAATAGATGCTTCCGGTATTTAATATTGCTTAGTGCAAGACTTCAGTTCGGAATTTTTGACAATTACGCATTCGCATTTTATAATCAAAGCTAATCCACGAGATTTTCATACGATACATGTAGATGTTGAGATGTTACACTGTAAGACTGTAACATAATATCTTGTTCAAGGCTGCACTAACAATGTTGAATGTCAAGATAATTTGGTCAGAAAACGCAACAACTTTTTTTTAATAATTTTAAAACGATTATAGGTATGCGATGAAAAGGTAGTTTATCAGATTTTATTCCAAGTAGGAGAATAGATATTATGATTAAAAAGGCAAAAATTCTCACGTATTTAAATGGAGCACCTCCAATTTTTTATTAAACGCATGTTCAACATTTCAGAAACTAAAACTACATCTTTGTTGTTAAATAAATGGTCATTCGCAGTGCTGATAAACTAATTTGGGCCCAAAATCAAAATGACTAAATCATACAATATTACATACATTATGGAGGATTCCATATTTATGTATAGTAATTAGGAAGGAAGTAGCGTCAGAGGAGTCTTATGTGACAAATTCTTTATTTACTCTTTTGTTTCAATAAAGTTGTTCGCAATTACGTACACTATGCTTTCATACTTTATAGGAGCTAGCTGTTTGACAAATTAATTACATGAATTCTGTAACCATTATAACCCACACCAGTTCATAAATATCAAGATTATTGACATTCAATGTGGTTCGTTGCACATATTTATGGACTAGAAAACCTTTATGGGACGAGTAAGTTGAATATTGATATGGTATATGAAAATGAAGTATTGAAGTATGCTGCTAAAATGTATGCAAATTAATGCACATATTAAAAACAAAATTATGCAATGCAATAATATATTTCCCAATACCGACAGGAAGTAGTAAAAGGGCCTATACAACATCCTTGCATTTATATTTTTGTGCATTATTTGCAGTGGAAAGAAATTGTTTGATTCATAAATCACTTGTTAACTGACCTTCACGGATGGAAAGTAAATAAATAAATGGGATAATATTTATGTAAAGTGAGGCTCTCAGTCATCCGCAATTGAATAACAGGTTGACAGATGGTTGACAGTTATGTAACTGCATCTAGTTGACTCATTACCAATCCAGTTTGCTTTCAAAAGATTTAATAATGATCTCATCAGTTCATTGGAGTATATTGTCATAATGAAACCTATAGTTTATATATTTTATTCGTATATAGCTGCATATATTCTTTAGCGTGCTATTTGTTTTTTATTACTTCTGCCATTCTTTGGAAGCATCTTGAACAAGCGTCTGGATATAATGAAGAAGAAGCGTAGGAATAATGAAGTTTCGAAGTTGATACTGATGATTTGATTATGACTATCATTTTTGGTGATGTAAAAACCGGCCTAAGCCTGGAAGCCGGCGTACTGGTATTGAAAGTGTTTTTCTTGTTGAGATTGAGAAGTCACATTTTTCTGAATCTAATCCCGTTTTGCACTTGAACAGACTATCGTAGCTTTACAATCAGTACACCATGTTAATAGATTATAGTTTCAATAAAACCTCTTTTCCGCAAGTGCATAAGCATGCAAACCTTGATGTATGTGCATTTGGTCTTATTCCCAAACTTATCTTAACACACAACATAAAAGTTATTGGAACAGCTGGTAAAATATGCAATGCCGAAATACTTCAACAGTTTCAACACGATCATAATGCATTTTCTACCGTTTTAAACATTTGCATGCACTCTCAGCTTAGTACACTACGCGAGTAGGTAATGCTAAACCAGAAGAGTTAATTTTTATGTTGTGTCAGTTCCTCTTACGATAAACGCTGCTAATCTACCAAATGCTACTACGGTATTTCCCAGAGAATACATTGAGTGAGGATGAAAATGTAGCAGATATTTGCATTTGAAATTCATATCGTGTTTCGTGTTCCTCCTTGAAATATATAAGAGCAACAAACTTGACATTGCACTTGTAAGCAAATTTAAGTCTGCCAGGTTCAGTTTTTAACGTTTTAACAAAACACTCAGAAAACCTTGAATGACCAGTTGCTAGTTTGTAACATACTAGTACTTCATACTACAATACTTCATTTTTACAATTTTACTTCAACATTTCATATATGTACATCTATCCAGCCCAGCCACAGCCAGATACACTGCGACCATTGTCTGACATTCTTATAGTGCACTTGTTTTCTTTACTACTCTTGATGTTTTCGCTCATTAAACCTCATTTCAGCATCCTCATTCATGAATTTTTTAAAGAAATGTGTTTACAATGAGTGGATTTTTATGGTGTTTGACCTTACTTAAGTCATCGATGTAGTAAGCCCAAACCCAGAAGTAATTTTTTACTGCTGTGAAGATGTTCCTTTTTCTTAAAAAATTAACGTTTTCGTTGGGAACAAACAAGGACATTGCCACAGATAATGACTTTTGTGTTCATGCAGTTCCCTTCGCGAAAGATTTTCTGCGTCAATCTTAACAAGCACTGTATCCTACAGTATCATTTAAACTCAGCCATGGATGATCTTTCGAGAACTTCAGAAATCCTGTAAAGCTTATCCAAAAATCTAAATCATTATTCAATTCAATCTGAATTCAAAAACTACCATTCATTTCGTTTCATTCAAGAGAACACCTGGTAAAATTTGATTATTCCAAAATGAAATTTGATAACTACGCATTGATGCGTTTGAGAATAGGAACAAATTGTTGTTTAATACTATATACATAGATACACATATATATTTGTAATATAATATTGGAGATGAGTTGGATAAATGCAATTTTACACATTTCATTTTTATACCAGAGCCCACCAGTCGGGAATTTACCACTACTCTAGTTAGGTAGCAGACCGCAACATCAAGTGCTTATTATCGGATCGTTTATTTTCTGAAATTTTTAGCTAGTTTTACAAGACTGCTATTTACTGCATTATTACATGTCCGTATCTGGTTTCTTTTTGGCATTCATATTCATAGCCATACTTTCGGTAGTCATTATATATATGTTTCCTCTCATTTTTAAATATATGTAAGTACTATTTTTTTATATAAGTACAACAATACTTGCATGCATTTGAAGGTAGTACAAGTCAAAGAGTACGACGGTTTTGCATGCTAAAATAAGGAATGAAGAATTACCTGCTGATGCTGGCGCTAATGGGCTTTTTTATTGAGATAAATAATGTCTTTAGATTTTATGGCTTTTTGCAGAAAGTGCTCCTTGCAATTTCCACAATCACTTTTCATTCAATTTGATATCAATATTTTTTATTGCTATCAAAATCTCATGTTCTTATTCACATCCCCGCTTTCATCAAAAATATTTAATGAGAAAGAGGGAGAACTCTGGAGAGTGAGAAAATTGTTATTTATTATATATTATAGGTTATATTTGGACACGTTGCATCATAATTTTCAACACCAAACAACCTTCAATTTAAAATCAAATGTATCATTCAAACATAAACTCATAAGGAAATGAGGCTGTTATCACACCACTTATCTTCTTCATTTGATGCTTTTCATGTGATGGGGTACACATGTAGTATTTATGTTTTCCCGATGACTAAACTATCAGTAATGGAGTATGGCTGGAGATGGAGATGGAGGATTTGGGCAACCATTCAAATTCAACGTCACACATACGAACTAATCGTGATATTCTTGCAGTAGGTTAGCTAAACAAAGGATTTACTTACATACAGGGTCACAGAATGCAATTAAATGCAGTAATTTGTAACATGACGTTACTGGATCAAGTATAAAATTAATTCATGCATGTATACATCCAAAGTTTTCATGTAGAGCTTTCCATTCATAGTCTGAAATTAAAATCTCAGACTCAGATATAAAAACATTCTCTACGGGTGACTTAGCAGCTCACTTGCAACCAAGGGTGGATGGGATCAAAAGATTGGACTGGACTGAGAATTTTTATCAATTTTATAATTTTATTAATAATTGTGGCCTTGATTAACCTTTTCTTTGCATATGGTCATTCGCCAACATATGTAAATGTTGTCGTTAATCCTATTTTATAGTAGTAAGCAAGCACAGCAGAAAAATCTCAAAAAATATATAAATACTATATATTCACAAATTCACATCCAAGAAAATCGTTTATAATCAAAATTCAAGGCAGAGTCTCAAGTCTCAACCTCAACCCACCATCAACCATCCCGTTTTCTGGTGTAATTGTGCTTGAATAATTATAATAGTAATTTGAATTTCAAAAACTTTTTTTCAGCAGTGACCCTAGCCCACCTTAAGATCATTCATTCTTGAATGTATGGAAATTTAAAGTGAGAATCAATAGGCAATGTTGGTGGTGATTAGTTTTTAGTTGTAAAGTTCCGACTGGAATTAAATGTACCATGTAATTACTTACCTGCCACTTCACAATACTCTATACACACGTTTTCCTGAAATATATTACGTGTACATTTATATAAAACAAATTACAGCACACACACATGCATGAATGCAAGGCTGAGAAGAATATATATAATTTGTTTCTGAATTTTTTCGTCAAGTTTTCGGATCATTAAGAGCGTAACTATTATTTCGGGTACGTTTTGTAGAGTGCAAAAAAGGAATGATCATGTTTTGATGCCGTAATTAGTGACGATTGACGATGATGATGTTAGTGATTGTCTTATTGTGAAATAAAAATATGGAAGGAACCGGTTAAAATAATCTAGTTTCAATGCACATAAAAGTTACAACAAAGTGTAGGAAGCGAAGATTCAATTCACGTAAGAATACCAAGAAAGCAAATATGACGTTCGAATTTCGAATAAGAACATGAACAAACCACAGGGATTCCCAATTTCCGTCTGCTTGAACTTTGTAAGTATGTTGATTACTACGAAATTGCTGAAAAGTTTTGACTTCTAAAGAAACAAAACGAGCTTTACTTAAAATCATCAATTAAAGTACTACTTACCCAGTAGTCTTTGAAATATATTGGGCGTGTGTGGCAAGTAGAGAGATGTTTTACTTAGTTATGATATCAAACTGACATTTTTTTGCAATCGATTGATTTTTACGTATCAGAGAATCAATGCCGTTTTAAATCAGACACCTTTAAGTGCATGTACCTAAATGACACAAAGACCAGCCTTGACAATGATGATAATCCATTAACGTGATGAGCTACGCTTGACGCTCTGCTCTCTGACTTGCACTAAAGTGAATACAAAATTTGACTCATGAAATGACATAGCAAATATAAATAAGAATATGCTCATAGTTAAATCATTGTTCTAGTCTGAGCCTACACACAAAGGCTGAAGATGCAAGTCATAATCGTAAAGTAATGCACGTATCAAAGATGCGACCTGTCACTGTGTAGCACATTTATTATCAGTATTGCAAAATTGTGAAAAACCGTGAGAAATTTTCACATCTGTAAAAACAACATAAAAATAAGAATCCAAGTTAAATGCGCACTTTAAATATCGTAAATCATGACAATCAAAACGATGTCTGAAATAAAATATTCCGCTTTTATTGTGGAGAATTATTGTGATTAAATAACATTAGAATCATATTAATCGCGTTGTAATACTGTAGTGAGTGTATACGTTGGTTAAGCTGTAGGCGAATCAATCAACACGAAATGTTTATGAAGTGTGATTTTTGATTACTTGATGATTTGTGTGAATTGTGCGTGGAGACTAGACTCAGTTATGCATCTTTGCACTTGACTGCTGGATTATCAATATCAATGCTTTTGCTGGTGATGCTGATAAGTGAGACAGTCATAATTTCATGATATCATGGCTCATTGATCGTCGATCACTTTTGTATATATGCAAACTATTTTTGTAGACTTTTGCAAGGATATTTACTTTACTCCTGAACAAAAACATGCCATTCGAAGATAAAATTGTTGTTCATTTCCGCAAAGTGGTGGGTGTATTATGATGGTACTGTGTAGCAGGCTTTATTCGCTGAAAAATGAATGTGATAAAAGAACAACTAAAATTAACTCTTGTCTGACATTGACTGTGAACTAGGTATTTTTATTTGTATTTGTACAAAACTTGGTTCATTTCAAGTCATTTTTCTAATTTTCATTTTAAAAGTAATTGCAAATATTGGGATCAACAATAAGTTACATAACCGTACACCCAGTTCAAACTTTTAAATGAATACATAATATATAATGTATTTGTATAAATTCGCGTGTGTATAGTATTTAACCAGATTTCAATCGCTTTTATAGCGTCAAGCGTGACACGTGTGTTCCAGTGTTACATAATATTTTTTATTCATTCATGCGCATACGTAATTTTTTCACAGCAAAATGAAATAGATCAACCACTTTCTTATGTAAAAGTATAACAACTGTCAGTCAGTACTCAGGTTATAAATTTATGGTCTCATGTACCATAGATTTGTATCCCAAAATGCAATAAATTAAGAATTCGTGTAAACAATTTTTTTTTAAATTAGATATTTAAGAAAAATTATTAAAAATTAAAGTAGACAAATCAATTAAAAATCCCAAAAATTTCTTTAATTGCTCGTTTTAACCGCATGAGTTATCACTGAATATATTAGATTTCACAAAACGAATTTAGCAAATAAATCAAAAGAATTTAATGGTTATAAATTGATTGCCTGAGCACTGACTGCAGTTTTTGTAAAACGAAAAAATACCAGCACGTAGTGGCACAGTGGCACTACCTAAATAAACCAGTATGTTCAGGTCGTTCTAATTTCATCGTAGTTCTCTCCTTCATGATAACCATGATTCATGATTATATGAGGTTCCGGCGAGTGAGCATGGACAACTGAGAAACGCTGGATTTAACTGAACGACTTATCAACAACCTACCATAACGTCATAAAAATACGAGGGATTGCTAGAAAGTATAGAAAAGTAAGGTTAATTACATTACATCTGTACAAATGCGGGGCATCCCGGGATTCCAATCTTGATAAACTTTTTTTCTTAATTTTTGCAATAATTTCATGTTTAACAGCTCTCTCTATATAACTTTTAAAGTATAAGGTTAGTTTCAGGTACGTACTGAGAATTTTAAACCGGTTTATAGTACTTTCTATCTACTGATTACTGTGCATTACATCGGATTTTATAGTTCGGTCGTCATACATATCTATTTTGTCATCTCCTCATCTATAAAGACGCGAATTATCCATCATTCTCATCTTATCATCTCTCCATCATCTTACACTACAGCAAAAGCAAGAGCTTGGATTTATAATGATGATTCCAGTAAAGCCTATTTTTTTTGCAGAAGTTTGTGCCAGCAAAGACGCAGTTGAATCTCATCCCATTGCGTGAAACATTTGTACAAGAAAACAATTGTGAATTTCCACTCGTCAGACTAAACACAATTTAAGGAAGATAAGTACACATATTGGAGCAAAAACTCAAGGTACGTTTTCATATATTTAACACATTCCTATAAAATTGTTACAATCAGAGTCGCGACGGTATGTTGTCTATACCGTCAACCATCTCATTCATCTTGATTATATATCAATCAAGGTTTTTTCTATTGAAAATTGAGTAATAGACGCTAATTTTTTTGTGACACTTGCTTACACGCGAAGCAGGAAAGTTTTGACTGGAAAAGTCATTACGTGTCATTTAAAGTCAATTATCGTTTCGATCAGTGCATATTTATATAGTATAATTTCGCTTGTTTGTGTGTGAAATTCTAAAATACAAGAACCTATTTAGTATTTACCACTTCAGTTCCAGAATTTTGTGGATTCTTTCCAAAAATCAAGTCCTCCTTGCAGCCAAATAATTTTTTTATATATGATTATTATAGCCTGTAACAATACACCAATTTTCAATCATTTAACATTAGTTTAAGCAAAAAGAAACCTTCATTAACTAACGACTGTGTGTTATAATAAGCATAAGATTTTGTACAGTGTAAAAATAATTCTCAAACTCAATCCTTTTTCTGAACTCAGAGTTTAGATCGAGATATAAAATGGCAAGCGACGATCTGATAATGATATTAGAAGTCTCTCGCTACTCAGATAAAGCCACTCCTCGAGTTGAATTTAGATTTGCATATATATGGACAGCTATAGTGTTTTTCAATACTCAGCAAATGCTTAGTTAATAAATTAATGTAATTGTAAAGCACAATAATGCTATTTTTACAATCTTCTTCATTATTCTCTTGTGTTTGTGTATCTTAAACATGGAAAATTATATAGGCGATGACCAATTTCCTGTCTAGCAAACTAACGTTACATATGTTGCGATACAAAATGTTGATGCTACTGTGTGCTGTTAAACTACCAAGTAAAGAAGCTTGTTTTTGTTACGTACATTCTATATTTTGCATACAAGAAGACACAAGATACGCACGCAAATACAAATGAATGATTATGAGGCAAGGCGTTTTATATGATAAAAAGGTAAAGGTACCTTTTGGCTTGCGTGGTAAAATATGACGTACAATAAAAAAAGCCCTTACGCCTTAAGAATATACTTTTTGTATATATTTTGCACGCATATAGCTTCTTCTCTGTCTTACTTCTTCATTCATCCTACTCAGTAAATGAGAATTATATTTTACTACACGTAAAACTAACGCTAATACCATACAAGATATGATATTATACTTTTATATATTTTTCATGTTCATTCCATGTTTGATAAGTTTTGAAGTTATACTCATCACTCATCATATTATCGTCAGTAACTCACAGCCGTTAGATTTTTACTCAGTTGTACATACTAAACTTTAATTATGCAAATTGCAATGGACGCTCCTCTATATATTTTCCCCTCGCACCTCCACTAAAGTCAGTAGTAGCTCAATTAGTCCGCTCTGAAGCGGTGCAGTTTAGAGTGTACACAGTTTTGTGAGAATTGTAAATTTGAATGGAAAAGTTGAATATTTTTTTCACTGTAGCTGGAAAAGTACAGTTTCTTCAAGCTCCTATATCATTTACATGTGTGCATAATATGTAACTTAACCCATTCATTCTGCTGTGGTTGACGTAAAAAATCTTAGTCTGTTTTCCTGTTGTGTTGTGATCTGTAGGAAATGAATATTTTTAAAAGACATGAATTTGAATTTCTTCGTGTTCATCAAGCGTGAAAAGTCATGTAGCCGTAAAGTTGCCTTTTTAATACAAGAATGAATAGGGGAGCACAAGAGGTGATATTATGATAAGGTGTAGTGTGCTTGGTGTCAAAAGATGGTTTTATTAGCTCACCATTTTGCAACCTTTTCGCTGTGTCAGTGTCATGGTCAGTCTCAGTATTGGGTGCCCCAGTGATTAGTATGTTTGTGTGTATGGGATTGTGAGACTGACACGTGGGTTATGGGTTACAAACTTATAAGCTACGTACATAAACAGTCTACTTTTACGATTGCCTGCCTCAATATTGACTACTTTGTTCTTATATTGTCGTCATGTTCCTCATGATGCACTCTGACTCTGAATGTGTATGTTTCAATGTATTTTTTAAGAACAAATGTTAGTTTGTCTAAACCTGTAAACATTGTATATATATTTTACATGTTTATGGGTTGTTTCATGGAAAATATGTAGGTGTATATTGGCATTTCCCAACATTTATTGACAATAATGTACTTAAACGTCATACTAGCTTAGAACTCCATTACAAATGCAAACCATATAAAAATGTCCATGAACTTAATGCTGAATATTGAATAACCGCTATGTGCTCCGTATATCAATATTTAAGCCTAGTTTTTCTACGCTAAGCTGCTACTTCATATAATAAACCCAAGCGTCACTTTTTGCCTTTGTTCCGTCCTTCTTCTTGTTATTTTTTGTTAGTTTGTAAAGTAAAAAATATATATTTAATCCATCAAAATGGTTGCTCCCAGTCTTATTACAAAGGAGTCTTCTCACTCAGTCGGATCTCAATACTGGAACAAGTCTACTGAAAGCTGCAGCTAAAGGGGGAGCAATAGGAATCATCATGAATCCCGCTGTGTTATCAATAATCACTCATTTCCCAAACAAATGCCTACCCAGGAAATCGGAAAAATATGTGGTAAACAGTATCACGATACCACCGGCTTCAGAAATGGAGAAGGGTGAAATGAATAATAACCTCAACCAGTCAACTGCTAGCAATGCAAGTAATTCAAAGGGACCTGGTACTTCCAAAGCGAAGCGCTATGCCGGACTTATATTAGCAATTTTATCCGCAATGATGTTTTCATTTACGGGGTTGATAGTCAAAATAATTAGTCATCATCATCCTCTAACGCAAGCAACATGGATGTTTATTGCCACAGCGGTGTTGGCACTTCCGTTAAATCTCTTTCGTTACGCTTTTAATTTCCATTTGAAACGTAAAGCTGAGAATGAACCTAATCAGCAACTTCATAAGTCTGGAAGTTTTACACAGTTTTCAGAAAATGTTGAAGTGGGTAGAGTAATAGAAAGTGTGTCAGAAAAGGAAAAGGAGGTTAGTTCAGTTGTCGTCACCAGTGAAAAGTTAAAGGTGTGTCTGCCACCCATTGAGTTTGTTGACAGTAGCCCAAAGATTCCTTTGCAGGAGGAAGTATTACATGAGAAAAGGGATGCTGAGAGGAAGCGTAAAATAAAACTGTTTTTGTTGCTGGTGGTAAGTCAAGAAGAGTTATTTTGGATCGATGGGATTTTCAATATGCATAAGAGAAAAAGTGAATAATGCAAACTCATGAAAAATTCTTTGCTTTTACTCTCTTGTAGATAAGAGGATGCTCAGGATGTAGTGGAATGATTTTATACTTCTACTCATTGAAATACCTCAACGTTGGGGACTCACTGGTGATTGTGTGTAGCTCTCCCATTTTCGTTTTCATCATTGGCTACCTTTTTCTCGGGGAAAGTTGTGGGGTTATACCTGTACTCACAATTGTGTTGTCGATGGCCGGCGTTGCCGTCATCACGAGACCTCCGATGCTTACTGGGAAAGAGGCATTTGAGACTGAAGACATGGTAAGTATGAGCAAATATAACGTGTTTTTCTACGTGATGTGTGATATATAGTATATGCACATGCATATTTGCGATAGACGTGATAGTGATAGGTCAAGTAAAAAGTCAACATCGAAGCTTTTTGACTTACAATTTGCGTCATACAGTTGTCGAATTGACAGTGGATGGGTAAGAGGGGCGAAGGAGGTGAGGTTATGTTTACATATTAATTCAAAAATTCGAAGGGAAAACTTGATGACAAGTTTTAAATATGCATGAAGGAGGTTCTCTCATTCTATTTTCATATTTAAGTGATTTTTATATTTCCAAGAATTGGATTTGAATGAAAACCTGATTTTTGCCAACGTCAGTAGTTAGTACGTATACTTGTCAAGTTTGAAAAGTGTACTTTTTTCTTCGTATTCATGTAACTGCTACGCACACTATGCTGACTGTGTGGCTAGTGACTCTAGTGTCTGATACTTGACAAAACACTTGGGATTTAAATTCTTAACAAACCGATACAACATTTATATTAGCATATCAGAGTCTGTGTAGGCTGGGTTCTTTACACTTCACACGTGTTAATCATTTTTTCCAATTTTCGAAAGTAGAACGCTTTTTTTACATTATTTATCAACCCAATTATTTTAAACGTTTAGAATCTATATTTGCCTTTATATATCTACTTTACTACCCGTCCGTTTTGTGTGTTTTAGTTTTCGATTTAGACCTCATTACGTCTCATATATTTACTTATAAGGTCAATAAATACGGATGCAACATGCAACTAATGTTGGACTTTAACCAATGAATAATCACTAGATTAGGTGCATAATGCACTTTCGTACAGTTCCTATGCATAAGGTGTAAGGTTGAAGGAGTATTTTAAAGTATATCATAGGTCATGCAATTGCAACTACTAGCAAGATAGCAAGAAGTATCTATTTACTAATAGTCACAGCTTCAGCTATTCAGCTCGTCAAGACATAAGACGGAACATAAATAATAATATGAATGATTTCAACCCAACAAAAATGCAACTCTGTTATAATTATGTGTGTATGTGTTGAATTTGTCAAGACCAGTCAAGCAGACACACATCGACATCAGTTGCGATCTGATAACACGTGCACTTTTCTCAACAAGATATGCTTATAGTGTAGGTTATGTACTTGCATTATATCTCTATTGCATATTGGTATGAGTACGACATTGGTATCATTCATGGTAAAAAAAGAACCCCTTGTCAGTATAAAAAAAAGTGTTCGAGAATGTATTATTTTTTTGTAAAGGTCAACACTTGTTTATGAGAGATGAGAGTACAGTAATAGAAGTGATTGGTATAGGGTTTCATCTTCAATCAGGATTTTAATCACGCATGCATCTCCCTATATATATGCATTTCTATGTTCAATCTGGTGGAATTAGTAATAGCAGCTGGTTGAAGTCGAAGAACGACCTTTTGGTTGCATGCATCATGATATGATATGATACCACATAAAAAAGACGGACCTAAGCTTTATGCAAATATCAGAATGGCACTCATCCAAACTTCAGCGTAGCGTGCACTGACGAGAGTGAGTGGTATGCATAATATATGATGAGCAAAGAGGATTCATTTCCGTCAGAATTACTAACTGACTAGAACTCTTAGTTATAAATTACTCAAAATTTCTGCCCAACCCACTTTTCCAGCCTTAATTAATTGAATGATTTTGAGTTAAAAGCGTGTTAGTATGGTACACTGATTGAATGGTATATTCCTTTATAAATTTATTTTAGCATTTTAGGCATTATAACTGCTGAGTGGCTAACTCAGCTTAAGATAGAAAATAGTTGCTCATCGTAAGGTAAAGGAATTCGTGGAATTAAGGAAGCGTATGTACACGCATGGCCTGCTGTGAAGATGAATAGCGTAAAGATGTTGTCCCAAAAATGTAAATATGCTACATACTTTATGTCACGCTACGCTATGTAACACAGGTGTGTCACTGTAAATCATATGAAATGGGTTCGTAATTGCAATGTAGTGAAACAAAATGGGACAGAAATAGAAGATATCCTTTTGGAATGGAAATATTAATTAGAGTTATTTTTATATAAATTATTGTTACAGATTGGGGCAGGGTTGGCATTCACATCGATGCTCTGCATTGCGGTAACCATCATTATGATGCGATTCCTTCAAAATGTTTACCATGGACTGATCAATCTAGTTTTTGGAGTGT
>JAANSM010000987.1:0-21616 GCA_036850725.1 Orchesella villosa | reverse complement strand
GGAGGGGAGTTTATTCTTTTAGATTGCTTCCTTTTTATGAGATTGGGATATGGACACTTTGAAAACGTTTGTGATTTGATGTGCGAGGGTGATGATGATTCATCCCTTGTGAATTTTTATGTAGACACCACCACCACGTCACATGCCGAAGAGTTGTATCAACTCACAAAACTCACTCCTCTTTTCCCTGTCCATCTCCATATTCCACGTATTACTCACTCAGAAAAAGAAGAAGAAGAAGAAGATGGTAAAGTAATTCTGGTGGAAAATGGAATTGAACGTGTGAAACATGAGCACATTTTTCTGTATCATTCATCCATGCAATGAATGCAATAGAAACGTCATTAACCCGATTGCAATAGGGCTAGATTATGATGGAACATGTGAATGTGGAACCCTGACTTTGAGTGACCAACTTTAAATTATCATAAACGTTTTTTCGAATTCACACTTTAGTTATTCATTTTGGTTTTCGTTCTAGACCACAGTAAATGCTCGTAAGTACTTACGAGCGTTAAAAGTACCTCGTACCTTAAGTGATGTAGGATATAGCAAGCAGTTCAATGCAACTATGAAGATAGTGGATTGAGAGAAGGCTAATCTATGCATTGTGCAGTACACACAAAAACCTACCTTTTTTACATAGAAATACACACGTCCCTACGATAAGTTTTTATGCTGATGAAGTTTTTGTTTCAATGTCACTTAAGTTATAGTAATAATTTAGCCCTAAAGTACAATAGTAAGGGAATGTGGCACTCCACACTCGTCAAGTACCACATGAACTACGCGATCCATTATGTCACGTCACTTGCATGTGCCTAAAATATGAATTACCTTATGCAATTGCATGCAGTACAATACTTTCTGGCAATTATGGACCACCATTCACCTCTCATGCATGAAAAATATCAACGAATATTATGATGATAATGGACTCTGTTCAACTAACAATTCACGACGATTTACTTTTGAAAACCATTTTTTTCTCATGATTTTATCCCCTCCTATTACATGAATGAGTAAGCAAAACGTATATAATTTGAGTCTCTATAAGCAACTTGATTATCATATATTGGTTTACATTTTTTATGCTGTGTGTAATATTCTATTTAGCAGGTTCCTCGTGCTGTAGCTGTGCTATATGGAACGAAGCAAGTGTGAGAAAAATTCCCAGTCAGGAAGTCATATTCTCTTGGCTTTTCTTGATAATCTTACTTTGCTAAGTACTTGTTTAAACACTGTACTGAACTGCGCTCATTCTTTTTTTCATGCACTTGACAAATTCTCCTTGAGACAGTTTTAGCATATATTTTTTTCTCACAGCCCACAATCTCAAATGGAGAAGCTCCACGTAATTAAATAGATAATCATGAGGAGGCAAGTTATGGATAATCAAATCAATTTTTTATACAGATATTAAACCAATCTTCCATGCAGTTTTGCCATTTAACATGCAATTAAACACACAGTTCCCAATATGACCTACACAGATAACTGTGTCCTTTCATTGCTTGTGTAATCTCTTGGAATTCATGAAAAGTTGAGTAAATAGTAAGGAGAATTCTACTTTAGCATTCAAGAATTAATTTTCTTCTCAGTAAAGTCATATATTTTCACATTAAATTAAAATGAATTATACTATCCATATTCCATACGTTACATTAGTGACGTACGTAGTAAACATTCATTGTCAGCGGTCCATGGCTTTATTCTTCGTCATCATTGTTCATAAGTATTTGTATGAAATGTTTGTGTTTGTATGTTTGTTTACGATTCAACTATGAATAATCATTATTGTAGTCAAACCACGAAAGACATATACACACACGCTATATACGAGCATTTTATGTAATGATATGATTACGCTAGAGGAGCAAGCACTTGTTATTATTACCTTTCCTTGAAAATTATCACACGTTTTCGCACCATGTATAACAGTAACGTAATGTTGATGAGAGAGAGAGAGAGATGGAGATGTGATAACAATAAATATCAACCAGTTCGCAACCGCTTTTTATCCACAACGCGATAAGCAACCGAACAAAGTGATCTTATTTTTTGCTCGATCCTACCTCTCGTCTGTTGAGGAAGGAATTGCAGAGAAGTGCAGTGTGTGCTGAGCAGTGGCACCATTATATTACTTGTGGATGGAAATGGAAGCGAAACCAAAACCATCAATTGATAAAAAGCAAAGCCATACATTTGTAATTATTATTAAGTATTCATAACAGCAGCACAACATAACAAAAGTCGCATACAGATCAATAAAAACCTGTCAGGAGTTGAGGAAGGAAGGAAGCGAGAGAGCATTAAAGCAAAACGCTTAAAAAACTTGTGTGTACTTGTATATATATGTATTTTGCAATTTTTCTCAATCAATCAATCATTTTCTCATTTATCATGTATCCTAATTGAGATTGAGATTGAGGGGAGAAGGTGACATTTATCAATTGGTTGTGAGTGAAACGAGTGCATTTGAGCTGGTTTATTGTTAGGGAAATAGACTAAAATTGTGGAACTCATTTGGTTACTAGCTTAGCTCTTGCATGCAGTCACTAATCGGCATATTTAAGTTTTGTACGTGATGTGCTTCTTACCAATCTACAAATAGGAAATTTCCTCATCTATTAAGTCATTAAGGGAGTAACAACTTAACAAGTTGAGAGGAAAGACACTTAATTGAAAAAGGAAGGAAAAAGTTTGTTCAAACAAATAAATGTCTTATCCTCTAAAGGACGGATACGGATGTGCTTGTTTAAAATCTATATTGTCGTTCAGTGTATTGTTTGTAGCTTGAGAAGCTTAATGTTGGTTCCTTTCATAAAAACGTATTGTTATTGTTGTCAAGTTTTCAATGGGGCAGCTCTGGCCACGTGTCCAGTCTCCATTTAAGTGAGATTAATTTGTTAAAAAGATCTACTTTGTCGTCGGGGGAATATGAGAATCTTATTCCCAACTATAATACTTTATACTCTTTCGAGTTTCAGTAACAGAAAAAAAGTGGCGTCGTCAACGTCGACACTTCTTTTGTTACCAACCACACAAATCTTTCAGTTAACATAGAAATGTGTTAAAATGCATTGTCAATTGTTGGAATTTAACTCCTATTTTTTTATGCTCTCCTTTTAATACCGTTGACGGTATCGGATCGGATGTGATCTTTTTGTTTGAATTGGGTAAGTATAATAAGAGCTCCGAGCCCCACTTCCGCCACTCTCCAATCTAATGATTTACTAAGAAGACACGTTGAAAGCTTTAAGCTATTTGGTGTTACTCAGCGATTCCCTGCTACCCAAAAATATCGGGAGATAAAGGAAAAGTCAAAGTCAGTCAGTCAGTAGAACGGACCGGCATAGAGACTCTATCTTCAATCTTGTTTGACAAAGATGTGAAACTGTGTGAGATGTTGGAGGTACATTGTGCATGAATGATGCATACATATTACGCGTGCTTTGCCTGCATACCTACGACTTTACTTAGTTCTGTTTAGCTTTCATACATATTGAATGAGGAGTCAAGTATGCGGATGCAAGAGAGCCCAACTGGGCGAGACATTTACTGATTGAGACATAAGGTCCGGATGTGAAAAAAAAGCATGGCTTGAAATTTGGCTTGTGAGATGTGAAGGTCTTTTCTTGGGATTTCCTATGCTGCATAGAGATACATAGACATATACATTCATGTACAACAAACAAGATGGGCAGTGAAATAACGTCATCGTCGTCATCATGAAACTGAACCCGAACCGAGGACTTGTTGTCGTAGGTGTACTAATTGAGTGTCTTACTGATTTCTTGTGATGGATATGGAATCTCATTTCATCAAGTTTCATTCAAGTGAGCAAGCTCCCTGAACAAGGAGCCCTAGTCGGAGTACTTTTTTTAGTGATTCATTTACACATTTGTAATAACGCGTGTGTGTGGTTGTTAATTAGTCATTAACTTCATAAGAAACTCCTTTACTGTAGACAGTAGAACGTACCTAGAATTATAGGAATAGCTTTGTACCTTAAATCCTGAAAAAATAAAGTAACACAGTGTCAAAATGAACCGGCCACTAATTCGCGAGACGATTGGATATAGACCAGGACCAACAAGAGGTAAAAATTCACGTCAGAATCAGAACCACGTAGCTTTAATGTCATTTTTAAGTGTTACACAACAACTATTCAAAATTACGTTGCTGAACCAAATCCATAAAGCTTTTATAGGAGTATCTTCTTTACGTGTTAAATATTCTTCCAATGAGGAAAAAAGTTGAGAAAATTATAATGAAAGGAGTTACGGATTTACATACCGTAAAATAATCGTTTTGCTTGGTTAACTATGAATTTGTAATTCAGGGAGAGTTTTTTTTGTAGGGTGTTACCAACAACTTATTTTCTGCTACCACTGACGCAGCTGCTGTAGACCAAATTCGCATTTCAATATATCGCATCGTTTCTTTTCACTCTATATACCTGCTAACATTTTTAAAAGATATATATAATACGATCCTGTTGTGAGTTTTACAATGCGCTGTTGGAGCAAACTATATTTTATGCATACCTGAGCGCATTTATTACGGTTTTCTTTTTTTCGAATTTATTCCTCTCTTTATGTTACTTCAAAAATGGAGCATTATGTCTAGGTATATTTATATATTCTTATGTTTCAAATTCACATTGTTCAACACATTTTTGCTCAGTGACTGATCTCGAAAAATGGAATGAAAATGTCATAAAAGTAAATTCGCACATCCACGCACCGAAAATACTTTTATAGCCTTTGGCAATAGCAAGTGATGAGATGTTTGATATATTATGAAATGCATGACAAGAAAGGAAGATGTGTTACAACAGAGCACACAACGTTTTACATATATATATTCTTATTATTATAAGGCAACAGGATTTCATATGGAAGATATAAGGCAGCAGGGAGGCAGACACAATTGAGTCTTAAAGCGTTTCTCTCTTTTTACCATTGTTCACACTTGGTTGCTACATATTGTGAGGTTATTTACTGGTGTGTACGCTTCATGCAGAAAAAGAAAATGACAAAAGCTGCAGAAACGTTTAGGTGACTTTACTCACATCACAGTAGACTGACTTTTCTATATAAGTTCACCACATATAGCACATCTCATAACTGCACATTGCTATATTAGGAACAAAACAAAGTCGAATTTCATCTCATGCTCGTGATATTCATGATGATGCTCACCAGTTTCTCTGTTTCATGTGAGGTTCAAGCGTTTTGAGTCTGAGTGGTAGTATGTGTGGCAGTAACGGCTTGTTAGTAGAACAAGATATCATCAGAAAAATTATTGGTTGGGTAACTTAAGGAAAAGTTGACATTACACAGATTGCATCTCTAGAAAGCTATAAAAATGGTGTTGTTGATGACTTTATAAAATTAAGGTGTGGATTCTTAAAGTTTTGTATGCTTGAGTGAAAAAAGAAAGAAAAAGAGAGAAATAGAAATTTGGCATTTTAGCTACATATTTTTTAATTTTTTTACTTGCAGAGTTGGCCTCAAGACGGAGAACATTTTGGGCCGTAACTACCAGTCTCATGGCAGGGAACGAGCCTCCAGTTGTTCCCAGACCGAGAGGAAATCATCCGAGTGTGAGAGAGATTCATAAGAATGCTTGGCTCAAGCGTCAAAGTCCAGGAGATAAAAAGGGGACAGCGTTTTCTAAAAAGAGTGAAAAGTTCTGGGTCGTGTTTTGTGTTCATGATGATGTCGAAGCTTTGCTTGAGTTTTATTCGGAGCCGAAAATGGGAAGCATTCATAAGCCGCTGACTGCTATTTCGTTGAACTCTTGTCTTCACGTGTCACCTTCCATTATGGGGCAAGACAATGAGTACCAATTTGCCGTCACTCTTCCGACTGAAGTTATCCGTCTTGTTGCTGCCAATTGGGAACAAATGATTGAGTGGGTTGAGTCCCTCCAGGGGAAACTTAGGGAGATGAATATTCTCAGTCCAAAGGACAATCTTTATAGTAAACTTCCGGAAGTAAATAAGCTTGCTACAGGTACTAATTTAATAGAGATGATGCTTTTATACGCAGGATTTTCAGCTGAAAAGCTGCGATACATATATGTATATATTAGGACAATATTTAATATGAAAAATTAATTTTTTAGTGGCATCAACAAGGGATCCAAATTCACCTTTGCCTCCAACGCCAAGTGCCCTTGCAGCAGCAGCCGAGCGTCAAAGAACACATAACCATAACCAATCAAATAGGACTGAGAACCAACTCCGAAGGTATGAACTTATCTTGAAAAACATGTTCTTCCCAATTAAATTATGAATTCAAAATAATCCCATTTCATTTTACTTTCTTATAAAGGCGAAACCCCAAGTTCGAGAAACCAATCTCAACCTAGTGATACGTCTAGTCGTTTAACTGCAAATGGAAGCACGGAACGTGAGCGTCCACCAAGAGCATCCTCACAGCATTCTTCCACCCCTGAGTCTCACAGTGATTCACCCACTGCGACTCAACCTAGTTCTCAATCCCGTTCCGGAGAAGAAAGTCAAGAGGGTCCAGCTCCACCAACGAAACCAAAGCCGCAAATCAACGTGAAGCTTAAAGTTGACGTCAACAATGTTCATCGAAGCTCATCAGGAAACGTGATTCAAAGTCAGCAACGCCATCATTTTACTACCGGTCCATTACCATCCACAAGCACTACAGTTGTTGTTATTGGAAATGGGGATATGCGTATCCATAACAGTTCGGATTCTTCATCAACTCAAAGAGGAGATGGGAGAAGTTGTACTGCCTCTGTTGTCGTTAGTTGTTCGCAAAATGTGTTAACATCATCACAACAATCTGCTGCTGGGGCAGATCCCCGAGCAAAAAGTCCGTTTAGTGAGGAAACCTCTGGTGACACAGGAAATGCAGAAGTGGGTGGTAGTTCCCAGGAAAACGGGTCACAATCCAATGCTAACCCTTGTGTCAGTAGAGTTTCTGTAAATTACACGGAGGTTCAGTTTATCAAGCCTACCCCTAAGTCAAGGCAACGTCAAGGTGTCATAGGTGCTGCTATATCCAATGGGACGAGCTCGAGTACACCAGCCACAGAACCTGAACCCCTTTTAGCCGTTCCTAAAAGAACTGCAGTGACTAAAACAGTGAAGTCAACGTCTTCAGAAAATATTTATGAGCATATTTACATCCCGGATAGGAATGGGGTAAAGCCTATTGTTGCAAATAGTAACCAAGCCAAAAATCACTCGCAAACTTCAAATGAGGTGGATGGGAGGAGCAGTAGTGGTCGAGTGTATCGATCAGCTTCACAAAGGTCTCCTGAAGAAGAAGTAGCATCAGGTTCTGGGCGCGATTTCCATGCTAGGAGGATTATAAAGTATGAATATTCATTTAGTTTTTTTAAATTTCAAGTGTTATATATTTTGGACAAGGGAAATGAATTTATTCTGCAACTCTCAAATTATCTTTTTTTAGGGGAAACAACAGTGGCAGCAGTCAGCGCTCATCTAGTTTAGGTAGAATTGAACATCCGTCAAGTTCCAATAGAGCTGAAGTAAGCCGTGATTCTCATGATGTGTCAAGAAGGAATGGAAACAGGAACCGCCAACCTTCAGAAACTACGCGAGCGATAGGGAATTCCACGTTTTTTGAAAATAATGCAACATCTTCCCAATTGCAGGTATAATAATATATTTTATTTCCTAAATAATTATACTTATTTTGCAAATAGTTTATGGCTTATAGCTTTGGAGGGTTTTTAACAACATTTTTGTCCTTCTAGGGAAGTCCAATTGACGCTTTGATAGGCTGTCGAAGTGGAGAGTATAAACTACGACGGGATGACTACCTTATCCGAATGACGGGAAATGGCGGTGAAAATGACAATCAGTCAAGTGATTCTTCGCAGTCCAGTGAGCCATATGAAAACACGAAGGTTCAGCCTAATGGAGCCCGCGTTCCTCTCAAAGAGCAACAAGTAATGCATCTACAAATGGAAATCAATCATCCTGGAGGAGTTCGAGTAATTTTAAGAAAAAAAGATTGTCTCAGCAGCATAGCTTTTGTAGACTATTTAGGAGCTGTTTGGTAAGTCTGAGTTAAAAAAAATAAAACACCAAAAAGTCATATAGAACAAATTTTCAAAACCGTGTTCTCATTTTTTGTTTAGGGTGGCAGGTTGGAAACAAACCCAATTTCCTGTGCTATACTACGCATTTCACGTTGGTGATCAAATTCTTAAGGTGGCAGGAGTGTCAGTCCAGTCAAGTATTGAAGCTAGTCGTGCTATTAAAATGGTCTCGTCATTGCAGGTATATATTTTAGAAAATTGTCATTTCCCTCCAAATGCCCTTGTAAAATATATGAAGTAGCAAAGCAATTAATCTAGCTCCATTTGTTCTGTCTATTCAGGTGGAGTTTATCATTAGAAGGTTACCCTACGGGAAAGTCTACGCCTTGAAAAGGAGTAGAGACGGTGAGCCACTAGGACTAGTGGCGGAAGGAGGCTCTGGAGAAATCTCGGAAGTACTCCAGGACGGTCTGGCAGCTCGCTACGGTCTTCCCCCAAAAGGTCTCTCTGTGGATGGACAAGCGCCTTGTAACTGGTACCTCACTGAAGTGAACAACCGTCCTTTGAGTCTCATGTCAAAGGAGAATGAAGTCAAAGATAGACTGAACGCCGTTGGCAAAGAAATCTCCATTCTTGTTCAACCCGCCGACTTGGTCAAGCATCTTCGTAAAAATTTAAAGTCATTTAAAGGTTTCAAAGACTACGTTGTTGGATGAGAAATAGGGAAAAAAAACTTAGTATTTATCATAAGTCTAATGGTATTCTTATTATCAACATTTTTAGCAACGAATCTTTTTGAGGTAATTAATTTTTTATTATAAATATTTCGGCTTAAATTTCTCTGTGTGTGTTCAATCATTTTAGTGTAGTTTATTTTCTACTGAGAGCTAACAAATACAACCGCAATGTGAATTTATTTTAGTTAAACTGGGAAGATATTCCCATAAAAAAATTGTATCTTCCAATTTTAATCAATATGAAGCATAATAACCGACCCGTGATTTAATTACATTATATTTAAGTACGTATATGGTTAAAACTATTTTGTTTCTGTGATTATATGCATAAATACATACAATATTCAACTTACTTTCAACACACACATAATATTATGTTACATTTCCTAAGTATATATTATAGAAAAAATGTCAAATCATGTGCTCAATGAAATAATATCAGATTGACTTTTTTTGACAGTTCTAATCATCTACGGAAACATATCGTTGTAATGCAAACTCAATTATGTGTACTTGATGGGTCCACGTCGACGGAAAATAAAAAATGAGCTGCTGTATACAAAGAATTTTATGAAAGAGGAAGAAATCATTTCCTTTATTTTGTTGCTGCCTATGAACTTTGATTTTTATCACCTATTTTCTTAATGCATATTATCCCGGAAATGGTAAAACGCCCTCCATTGATTAACTCTTTGGAAAAGAAGGCAGCATTATTAAAGACGACTTCACTAGAAGAGCTTAAAATCTATTGTATATCATGTCAGTCAGTTTTCAGCTTCAGTTCTAGTTGGATTTTTTTTAAATCACGATGAGTACATTTCATATCGGACGCGGTGGACACGAGATATGTTAGAATTAATGCTTAAAAACTGACGTTTTTAAATTATACTCCCCATCACCTTCATAAACTCCATTAGTTCAGCATAAAATCTTGGATAATTTTGACAACTGGAAACAGAGGAATTGTGATTAGTTGTGAGTAAGTATTCCCAACAATTGTAACATTGTGCATGGCACAAATTCAACTGTACTAAGCAAATACATCACAAGTCAACAAAGGGGTGGTAATGGAAACCTGATTGTGCAATTTACAAAGTTAAAAGGACACACTAAAAAATAAGGATAATTACAATAATGTCAATTGCCAGTGATTTAATCTATGGATCTTCCTGCCCTTACTGGATTTGCAACTGCAAACTTGTAAAACTTTCCAAAATACTGGGATGTATTGCAGCATTCGTGATAATATCAGCTTTTGTGTGGATTTACGGTACTGTTTGTTTGTAATTCCTTTTATAACAATTGTTATACTGATGACTAATTTTTGTTAGATTATTACTCGTTTAACCCCGTCCCCCACATTTTGGTTGTTTTAGGTGCTACCGTGTTTTACATTGCGCTCACTGCCGTCCAGAAGTTCCTCATATTAGTCTGGAGTTCTGTTATCACTGCTCTCAAGTTTTTGAGTATAATCATCTTCATTTTTCCAGGAGCTAAAGTAAGGGTTTTTAGTAGCAAATTGGCATTCTTATATATAAGTATACATATCAATAATAACTGCTCTATTATATCAATAATTTCACACCAAATGTCTAAATCCACTGCTGTTTTATGTATTCTATATGATTCAGAAATGTTCCGGCTCAGATATCTGTCCAACGAGTGCAATCCCAAACCTCTCCAGTTTGAAGTCGGAACAGCCCACAAATTATGATGATGTAGTCAAGTCCAAGAGTGATCCTAATATTCCTGATCCTGAAGCAATTTCTGCAATATATAAATCAATTGAACAGGAAATTGATCTTATCAAAACGGAAGTACAAAATTTGAAAATATTCCTCAATGATGTTCACAACCGCTTAGAAAAAGTAGAATCTGAAGTGAGATCCAATTACAACCAAATTCTCCAACGATTGGATCATGTTGAACTGAAAATTGAAGCTTTATCTGCAGAAATGAGTGAGACAATTATTAATTTGAAGAAAAATATTTTTGATTTAGAGGTTGAATTGGAAAGTTTTGAGAAGCGTTATGGGAAAATAACGAGTAGTACAGTATGTAAGCATTATGTTAATACCGAATATGAGAAGGAAATTGTGTACTCCTGTAGTTCAGGGGAATGTCCCGTGGGTGCTGAGGCATTCGTCATGAGACAAAAACGTGTAGTTCACAAATGTGTTGACTAGAAGTTTACTTGGTTATTTTTATCGTGACTGCAAAATTTGCTATTCCGGTTAAGTAAACACTTTACTTTTTTGACGTTACGATTACGACCCTGCAGTTGACTCACATGTCATGTCATGATTTTCTTTAGGATAATTCAAAGCGTATTTATAATTATTATACTTGTTTCTCTATTTGTATTTGTTGCCTACTTTTATGTATAAACTAAAAAAGATGGGGGTTAATTTCGTATGCTTTATACCAATTTGTTAAACTTACAAATATGTAGTATGTTGTAGAAACTTAGTTTATGAGTCATTCATCACGATACAAAACTTAATGATTGTATGTAACTCTTGTCGTCATCACACATTTGCATGGTAATGATTTAATTTAAAATTAAAATTGTGCTTAAAAAATATACCCCCTTTCTATGCAATCATCCGCTCTGTCCACTTGGCTTGAAACCATTGAATTTTGAGTAGCATCTTAGAGAATGAAAGTGAAAGCAAAGAAGGTACACCATAATCACATTCTCATCCACCATCCACTGACATTTCATTTTTGCCATCCTACACAACATCCTATCAGAGGCTTGTCTTGGTGTTTTTAGCAAGAGTTGTAGTGTTCGGTTTGAAGTTGAGTTGACACGTTAATAGTGAGTGAGACGTTGGTTAGCATATTTTTTCAACTTTTCATAGCTTTGTAGCAAAATGCCCCAACAAATTTCAGAAACGAATTTTCGACACAGAACCTCATCTCTTGTGCTATTAATCTTGTTAAGTTCGCAATTATGTTTCTCAATTACAACAACAACAAAGCGTCAAGCGCCAGGCACATTAGCCGGAGATTTACTTCCACCTCCTGCTCTATCCAAATCTTTTCCAACTTTAAAACCGCGGCCAAATTCACCTCCACCTCAGCGAAACAACAACTCTCCTTCTAACCCTGTAATAAGCCCACCATCAAGAGATCTTCTTCCTCCGGGCAGACCTGCAGGTGCTCCATCACCTCCAAGACCTTCTCCTGCTGCTGCTCCAACTACAAATGACATTCCCCTTCTTCCTCCTATCGAGATACCACCAGAAAAACCTTTAACAGATAGTGAAATTCTGGCATTGAAAGAAACTTCATTTATTCCAACAACTGGTCAAGGCGCAGGTAATACTAATAATGGTGGTTCTTCTCAACGTCCTCAAGTTTCACTTCAATCTGGAGGGGCTCCTCCTCCCTCATTTTCTCCAGTTGCTCAACCAACCCCTAATTCTCTTGAGAGTCAAAGAAACAATGTGATTTCAACGTCATCCTCATCCAACGTCCGGTTTCCAACAGAGTCTTCAGGTTCAGCGCCTGCCCAACCTTTAACTAACTGTCCATCTTGTGAATGTACGTCTGAAGTTGATTATATTTGTGCCAGTAACCGTGTGCTGTACCTTAATAGTTGCTCATTTGATTGTGCCACCGTTTGTGATGCTGGTAAGAATTTGTGAATTATTTCATATTTTTATTTTTTAGCAGGTAAACTTATCCCGCTCATCATTCATTGTTTCATACATGTTATTTCAGATTTGAAGAAGATTCCTCTGGAATTTTGCGTGTCTCAAAATCAGCAGTGACAACAACCAATTTATTAATGAATGTGTGAGGCTTGTGAATTTAGTGACAAATTCCATTTTAAATTGCCACCGTAAATGATAAATCAACCACTCAAAAAAATGTTCTATCCGCTACCGAACATATATAATTGGATGTATATATATATATATTATTTTATTACTTTACTAATTACATTTTTCAGACAGTTCTCAAATACAAGAAATTATTTGTATTCATTTCATAAAACACAAGATGAAAGTTGTTTAACACAACATAAAATAGTAAAAAATAGAATGAGAACATGAGTCGATTGTTGTCCCCCATATATACTTTAGTACAATTCAAATCAACTATAAAAGAAAATAATTTTCTAAGTCATCATAAGTTAAAGATACGGAAATAAAAATAGCGATTTCTCAACAACTACACAAATATTGATAAATACAACCGCAAAGTAAATATATACTAATAAAACTACACATAAAATATAAGTACTTGCAAAGCCATTTACTTTTTTTAGTCATCCCATAAGTTGCATAATAAATAGTGAAAGTTACGAGCATCTCTACGTATTTTCATTCCTACAACACAACATTTGATGAAGTCATTTTCAAAACGTACAAGCTAATACATCTCTTCCATGCTAACTAAAGACAACATCATTCAACAGCGTCAAGATGGGATAGAAGAACGGCCCATCATCATATCATTTAGCAACCCAGTACAAAACGAAAAGGAGAAGAGGTCTTGAGTTGAGACGTTGAGTTGAGCTAAATTAAGTTGGTTTGTAGTTGCTATATTGGTATGAGTACATTTTATGACTAGCTCAACCAAAAGAGTTTTTTTAAACGAAACTGAGTCAGGTGTTTGTTCTTTTGAGTAATTATTTCTGGGTGCTTTTCTTCAACCAAAACCACACACCATCATCATCATCATATTATCAACAAGCTCAACATACGTATTTTCTTAAACAAAAAAAATATTTTACAATTTAAAAAGATTCCAACTGAACCAACTTTAAACGAATTCATTTGTTTAGATTCTTCCACGCGAAAATATACTAAAATATCTATCTCTAAGTTTAAGTAGTAGAGAAGGTAGTGAGTGAGTGCACACTTGAGATAAAAGATTGTTTTTTTTAAACGAAACTGAGTCAGGTGTTTGTTCTTTTGAGTAATTATTTCTGGGTGCTTTTCTTCAACCAAAACCACACACCATCATCATCATATTATCAACAAGCTCAACATACGTATTTTCTAAAACAAAAAAAATATTACAATTTAAAAAGATTCCAACTGAACCAACTTTAAATAAAATTCTTTTGTTTAGATCCTTTCACGCGAAAATATACTAAAATATCTATCTCTAAGTTTAAGTAGTAGAGAAGGTAGTGAGTGAGTGCACACTTGAGATAAAAGATTAAATATATATTTATATATAGCCTCTTTAAACAAAAGGAACTTAAGAGTTTTTGGGAACTGAAAATTGTCACGGAAATTGACTTTGATCGAAACAGTCGAATGCAACAAGTTGAACTATATATTTCCTTTGTTGTACATAATAATATAATATAATTATAATCGTAGTCTCTCATAAAACTTATTAGAATAATATAGGATTTTTTTTGTAATGAATGTTACATAATATTTATATTCTTTTATGGAAGTTCATAAAATTTGCACTTTAAATAATTCTTTCTTTTTAAGTATCTGCACATTTTCTACAGAGACATATAGAGATAGATACATACACAGGTAATACATATATAGATTATATTGATAGTGGAATTAAAATTTAGTAGTAGATAGTGTTTTGTAGTTTGTTTCTTCATTATACCTAAAATAAACTGTCTCATTTATCCCCACTTGTAGTTTTTTTTAAAATTTAGCATCATAATTATGCATGCGACATAATTAATTATCTTCTTTTTCATGTTCATCATCAAATATTTTTCTGTATTAATTATCAATTTTGTTTTACGCTAACAATAGTATTTTTGAACCCAACCCTTTTTAATAATTTCCATCCAATTTTGAGTGCCAATTATATGTGGCCACTTTCTTGTATATATATTTATATAGCATTACTTAAATCAATTTTATCATTATAATTTAGAAATGAGAGTAGTTGCAGCCATGTGAAGTGGAATGGTGGATGTTTGTCTCGTGCCAGAAAGAGTTTTGGTGCATGGTATTTTGGTATTACTTATATATTGATGTGCGCACACAAGAACAAGTATATTTTATATCCATTTGTTGACTCACATTCATGTTTTAAATAAAATCCATGTCATCCATGATTATAAATTATAACCCATTAATTTAATATAGTATATATATAGATTCCTGTATGAAGATCAATGTTCCTCAATAAACTTAGTTCTTTTTTTATGAACTATAAATCTTTCTTGTTTCCAACTTCAATCTTTCCACCTTAAACCGCTTCCGCTGGACTTTGAAATTCACTGAGAGCTTGGATCGGATTCTGAGGTTTCTTTTGAGATCCTCTTCTCACCTTGGCCCGGACTTCTTCTGGTTTTTCACGACGAACCAATGGCTTCTTCTCCGGAGCCTTCATCTTCCATACAACAATAGGTAGCTGTAAAATAAAACGTTGTGAACACAATATTAAACATCTTATTTCCTTGGAAACTTCTTAAACTCACAAACAAAACTCATGACGCGTAACCAGCACTTTGGCCGCTGTCCTGAGGGAACATTTTACTTAAATGGCATTCACATCACAACCAACATGAGAGAATAACAACAAGTCACATAAAAAAATGTACACATTATGATAGTTGGCTTTGTATTTCAACTTGAACACTGATGGACCAAAAACATCCACATTATTAATTATCTTTTAGTGTTATATATGCTTTGTTACGTCAAGACGTGTTTGAGTTTAAATGAAAAAAACATTCCTTTTGGTTTTTGTCCACGGAAGTTTTCCATCACCTCATTTTCATCACCAAGAATTTAATGTATGAGTGATTGATTCTGATTTAGAAATGAGTTAGCTTAAAAGCTGACGACATTATCATGAGGAAAGTGGTTCATGATCATAAACGGATATATATATTATGTTAGTTACGGACACAAAAAAACAACAGACATAAAAAGTGAGGAGATGAGAGAGAGAGAGAAAGAGAGAGTGTGAGTTGTCTTGAATTCTACGAGAGTGAGTAAACTAACTATGATGACTAAGTGAGTAATGAAATGACATTTTTTTTGTTTGCTTTGCTTTCTACAAAAGCCTACTACAAATATTTATGTGTTGAAAGAAATATATAAACGGAGAGCGAGAGTAGTACCAGATTCACCCCATACAGAATGGAATATGTTGATGTAATAGGAAAATAGAATTGCTGATGTGTCAAGTCTGTCAAACCCTGTTTCTGTCACTTCCTAATTGTGCTGAAATAAAAATTAATTCCAAAACGAAGACATTCTTGCTCTTTCACAACAAGGGGAATGGAGACATCTAGCTTATAATATTGTTGAAGATTATAGAGATGGTCATTTTATGATGGTTTTTTGTTTGATAACGTAAATAAGTAAGATGACGTAGGGTAAATTTTATAAAAGAAAATAAGTAATAAATTTGCCAGCTTACTGAAACGGTTCCTTGGCGAGGATACTTTGTTTGATGCGACGTAGGATGCTTTCACAGTGAGAACAACTGCGTTCATCAGATTCTTCGCGGCTTGTATTAAAGAGGTGGCTGAGTCAAGCTGAAATTGAAAAGAATTAAGAATATCATTGAACTGAATTTACATTTACTTAAGATTTATGCATTTGTGTTCTTGTGTTATGAAATTAAAACAAAAATTTACCCCAGAAACAATTAGTTCTCCACTGATATTCTGCACATCCGCTTTGACTTTAGAGGTGATGTTAAGTTGATGACAATAAAGGGCAATTCTTTGCAAGTATGCGAGCAGATCCTTTTTGGTGGATGATTCCGGACATTGATCTGCAATTTGACGGGCTAACTTATCCAATTTTGTTCCAGCCTCAGATATCTTCTTTGCAGCGTTAATAACATCCATTGTCGTTTTCAAAGGGCCACGTCCTCTATAATTACCACGAGAAGGAGAACGAATTTAGCCAAGTAAAACCGGATTGCTCTCTTCAATACATAAATAAATTTTGATAGGGCTTAAATTTACCTTGTAAAATCAGTCATTTCCATCATAATCATGCACATATGTTTAGCAAGGACAATGATATCATTTCCAGTGTCATCCCATTTTGCCACTTCCCTGTCAAACTTGAGCTTCTCAGTTCTGAAGCTTTCCACTTGCTGTGCAATACGTTGCTTGTCCTCCTCAGTCATTTTTCGCATGGCTTCCTAAAAAATTATCAGTCAATGTTAGCCAACCCAATTTAATTCGCCGCTACTTTGTTAACTTTATCAATAGGATTGCTAAAATCCGTACCCTCGCTGTTGTTATTCCACTTATGTCCGGATATTCATCAACAATATGATCTCCAGTGTGTGCACTCGCTATAAAGAATGCAATAATTATTTCAATAATCCAATTTTTAGAAGTGAATAACTTTTTCAGTTAATAAAATGTAAATAATTATTCAACTACTAACATTTACTACGTGTATCAGTGTAATGCTCATCAAATTCGACATCCTCCGGATCCAGTTCATCATCCGCCCGATTCATCAAGACAGCTCGACGAATCTCTCGTACACCATCATAAACAAGCCTTTGACGCATCAATAAATTCATTTTCATCCACATCCTTCGTTGGATTAGATGACAAGGCCTCCACCGCAATTTCAACCCGTTGTGCAAAGTTTGGCATGACTGTATAGACAAATCATCATATATATCATGTTTTAATAAATGTCAAAATAATTTCTACTCTTACTTTCTTCTACCAACTATTCCAATAAAGTGGATTTTTTCCATCTATAAGCGTACAAACCTTGTTCCCGAAGAACTTTGACAGCTTCCAAAACTCTTTCCGTATAAATTCCTGGCTCATAGTTGCTCATTTCAGCAGTTACAACATTGGCTACTCTCGCAGCACGACCTCGTATAGCGCCTGCAGTGCGGTCTAGGGAGTCTGCATCACCCTCTTGTAATGCTAGGACACATTTATTCACATCTTCCAAGATATGGTTCTCTGTTGATTAAATTAACATGTTTTTTTCCTCCTATTACAAACTTTTTCCTTACACATCTCTCTCTTCATGTCAAGATGACTTGTATATTACAGTATTTTCTCAGCTTACCAGATACAGCCAGAAAATCATCAATTGTAGTGATGTCATCCACAGCTTCTGTCAAAATGCGCACTTGGTTCTCCCAAGCTTCCCGAAAAACATCCATATTTTCTAACGCAACCTTTCCAACAGACACAAAAAAAGTTGTGTGATTACATCCAGAGAGATTGTATGTAATGGAAAACTTTTTTTACAGTAAAAAAAGTTTCTGCTTCTGTTTTTTCTGGTGCAGTATAGTCAACCAGGAGCAGTATTACATGTCTTTCTTGTCTACAAAGATTCAACTAACCTTCGACTTTGGGCGAGCTGCCAAGATTCTCGCTGCGTTAATTACTTGAGGGCATAAATTCTCAATTTGAGCTGCGGCATAGCGGACCATTTTCACGCCATCCTCATTTCCTGACATGCTACACGCAAGATTTGCAACCTACACCGGAGAGAGTGAAAGTAATTTCATGGATAAATACAAGGGATGCAAGTGCAATGTTTGTGTAAGTAATTTTTTTCATATTGGTTTGATTTCCATGTACCTCAACTAATTTGTTGGCATGCTCGGTGAAAACTTGTGCATAGTCTTCAACCTCTTTCTCATTACCCGCTTTAGCTGCTTCAATCAAAACAAGGAGTGGGACACTCGTTTCCAAAAAGCTATAACCATTTAAAAATATATTTTCATGTCAGTTATTATGATACGGAAACACTTTAGCTGTCGGATTAGAGTAGGATCTCTAGTTTTCCATCTGATTTGAAAGGTTTTTTTTTGGCAAGTCTGTGTGTGTAATGTAATTTACCTGTCAGAAACATGATCCACGACAGCCTTCCGTAGCTGACGTCTCAAATCCCGTGTCTTCCGGCACATGTGCTCGATTGCTCGCTCCAAATTCTCACTCCTATCTTTCTTCCCAATCTAACATGAATAAAATAAAGTAAAGTTGAACGTCATGGAATTTAGGGCAGTGATTAATTAATGGGAATTTTTGGGGCAGTAATTACGTACAATCGTACAGAATTTCGAGGTAGTCGTAAATAATGAAATTGTAATTATGGGTAATTTATGTGGAATTCGCAAAGAGAGGATGAGTATCAATAAACAATGTTAATATCGGTACCACTTACATTCGCCATATATTCTGATAGCAAATCCTGTAGAGCTTGTCGCACAGCATTGCACTCAGCTACGATCCTCTCTCGTCGCTCATCCCGTGTGCAAGATGAGTCTGCCATGAGAGCAGCTCCACTAATTATTGACTCTAGTCGCTCTTCCAATGAGGGTCGAGTGCGGACCTCATTATACGCCAATTGGCTCCATAATAATTCGCTCCTAAAATGGGTGCAAAATTGTAATTTCATTTGAAATTAATTATCTTAATCGTTAATCATGCGATCGTGTAGCTTGGATAGCTGTATAAATTATGTGGTTTTCAATTCAATTACAAATTACTTACATCAAAATCGTCCAAAGCTGCGGCCAACTCCCCAGGTCCATCATAAGGATGACCTCCAACTCCGGAGCGCCCTTGTGCCACATCGGAAATGGTGTTGACTGCCTCACAAACTTGTCGGAACACAAAGTCCCTATTAGCTTTCGCTGCTTGCCAGCTCAGGATGACGAACATATACTTTGGAAGCTGTGAGCAGCATCGTGGAATGTTTCTTAAGGAGGGCTCTAGCCGCAGCGAGATCATCCCTGAGTTGAGGATCTTTTAATTCTTGCTGTCGTTTTGCAGCTGCTTGCATCAACTCCGTAGCATTTCTCCCAAAAGCTCGAATGCTATCCATGAGTTCCCCTTGACTCGAGGCATTCTTCAGTTTCTCTAAATCATCTTCGACAACCCGTAATGACTTGAGGAGTAAGTGGACATCCACCATATCTGCTAATATCAATAGCCGAGTGACTGCTGACAACAAATTCCTTGCTGCTCTCACCATATTTCCTCGTTTTAAAGAGGAACATGGATCATCTGCAAACTCTCTTGCTGCTAAACTCATTGCCTCCCCTGGGAAACCAATTTACGAATGTATTTTTAAACAAAAACCTCCATATTTTTTTACTCTCTTTGACATTCACTTTAAAATAAAGCTCTTAAAACTTTTCTCTGATTACGAAAACATACCAGTCTTTCTGACTTCATCGACAGCAGCCAACATTTCTTGTTTAATGTCGGGATTCTCATGTGCGATTTGTTCCCCCTTTTCAATAAAATTCTCGGTCGCTTTTTCGACCGCAGCGACAAGAACATGAGCCCTTTTCGAGCGACCCTTTTTCTTTTTAGAGGGCCCTTTTGTGTTTACAAGCGTTGTCACCTGGAAGGAGGAGTAAGTTTGGAATATTTTCAATGCTAATTTTTTTTATCGATATTTCCATGGTGAATGTATGAATAAACATAATGCAAATAATGCCACCACCACAAGGTACAAAGACAAAGGGGTTATTCATCGCACAAAACAAGAAAGCGACAAGACAAGTGACACATGCAAAAATGCACAAGAAATATGATACAAGTGCAAACCTACAAATACAAATATGTACGGACACTTTTTCAACATGCAAATAATAGCCCAAGGCTGCTGATCGGCCCGGCATAGCACATAAAACATAAGCTTACAACATGGAATCAAATGAAAGACAGAGCTAAAACATTACGATTACAGCGTAGTAGTAAAGAAGTGCAGAAGAGTTTTAAATTAGTTAATGTGAGTTTAACTAATTGACGCTTGAGTTTAAGTAACTGAAAGCAATTTGAGAATTAAATGCAATTTTACTTTTTTCCAATAAAAATGTGAATTCATAAATTGCAAGGAGTTGCAATATTTGCAAGCTTTTGAAATTCATAATATAAAATAGATAAGTAGTAATATTTATATATGTATATTTATTGTATACTGTATATCGAATACAAAAAGAGAAAAGTGAAAGAGCGAGAGGAAAAAAATAGAGTAAAACTCTCCCAATTTTTACTGTCAAATTTAATGTTTGTACCTGCATGACCAACGGCTCAAGGGTAACTTCAACTGAGCGAGTTCGAATTTCTAAATTTTTTGGATCCCATCTGAGGACGATATGCCCCGGATCGTTGTCAATTCCCAATGTCATTTTTTTGAGATATAAATGGGTTTTTCAAGTTTAAGAGGAATAAAAGGATTTTAAAAAGGTGAAGGATTTTTAGGCCAGGTTTAAAAAAATTGATTGAAAAATCTTTTTTTCTCTTTCAATGTGGAAGATTTTTTCGTGTGATACTGGCCAAACACGTGATGAACAAGACTAGACTAAATTCTACTTTAGTTTATGGATGGCGATAAGCACAAGTAACAAGTAGGACGGCTTCATTAAGTAACTGGTTTTTTTTGTAGTCAAGTCAAGACAAGTAGGAATTACTCGTATACTTTTTTATGAGGAAAATTTTGAAACACACATGGAGGAGAGCTCTCAGTCACTGAAAATAAAAAGCGGATCACATACATATATCTGAAATATAGCAATTCAATTTATATTCTTGTTGGCTGGAGAAAAAAAATTAGTTTTAATAATATTTTTTGTGCGTTTGAAACAAGTGAGCAAAGTGAAGTTTTTATATCAAAAGTCGTTTAAACTGATTTGAAAATTTAATTATTTTTTTTAAAAAAGTCATGTACGTTTCGCAGGAACTTTGTTTCATTCAGGTCAAGTCAAATTAGCAAATAAGCACACGTGCTTTCTCACTTTTATTAAATGTGTAAAACTTTTAAATGCATAAAAGGTTTTGGTTTGTTAGAAAATCATATTATGTTTTGTAAATTGAGTGCAAATGGCAATTAGTTTTTTAATGTTGTATATAA
>JAANSM010000986.1:0-21623 GCA_036850725.1 Orchesella villosa | reverse complement strand
CTTTCAGTCAAGAAGGTTTTGAAGGCACACTTTTGTCAGAGTCAGACTCTTCAAAAGCAAAAGTCTCAAGTTTGTAGAGGACGATGATATTATTTGGTGCAAGCAAGTCGTTAATAAGACTGGTGAAGCAATTTGCTTTAAAGTGATCCTTACCAAAGTTTTTAAATAGAGTACAAGAAGGAATCTCTTTTTTTCCTTCGTTTTAACCATGATGAGGGAGTAAGTTAGTCGAGAAAACTAGACAATTTCTCTTTCTTCAATGTATACATATTACTTGGAATTAGATCATGGAAAGTTAGTATGCCCCCCATATAAGTATATCTTTATTTGTGAATCTACCATATTTTTATATTGCTTATAATAAAGCAATATCGTATATAGATTATGATTATATACACGTGCTACCATCACCATTTATGGTTTTCCCTGGTGGTAACCACCATGACGGATACAGTGTTTCTGTTGGTTTCAAACTCCCATGGTTTTCTATTATTCTGACAAGTGAACCTGAAGCTGAAACGTCAGCATTTGTAGGAGTTGAAGGAGATGCAATTTTTTGTTAGTGCGTGCACTCCAATGTTGAATGTATATCTTTTTGCTAAGAAAGTTTAATGTATGTATGTCTAATACATTATTATATAATAACCGAAAGAAATTATATATATATATTTCTTCTCTTCTATCCACTTTTTTACTCGTCGTAACCATAAATCTGACAAGAAAGTCGACAACCACACAGACATAACATGATACTTGCATAACGCAAATGGAAAAAGAGGGCCCAATAAGAAGAAAAAAGACCTTTCTCTCTCTCTAATGGCTAGACAAAAGGAGAAAACTTGTCTAAAACAAATAGCGAAAAAGTGATAGCATCAGTTGTAGTGTTTCAACGACTGTAGAGCAATTGAAAGGATGATGAGAAAGATGGCTCATCATCTTCAAAAGGCCCTCATTCCTTGGCAACTTTGTTCTTTTGACTAGTAGAATGCTAGAAAGACAAGGGAGTTCACGGTCGCTTGGTACATCAAGAGCACAATAATGATACGGAGTTATTTTAAGCATGTGTACATGCTCATTCACTCTTTTGGACCGAAGTAAAATACTTATATATAATATAGCTCAAAACTATATATTATATTTACGACACGGGTAATATGAAATATGTTAGGTATAATCTAAGTATAATGTATTTATTTTGATTGTACTAAAATATATGTCATATCCTTACTCTTCCTGCCCAGTCGTTGAGTCTTATTGTAATGCTCATTCTCAGTTTCAATATACTTCATGTCGACCCTCCGAGAAGTGAGTGATGACGACAAGAAAGGGATCATTCTTTGTGTGTCTCTGGAACAGTGTGTGTGTGTTGTGGTTATGTGGTACGGATATGGAAAGGTAATAGACGTGACAGAAAGTGTCTTCCTTTGTCATTGACACACAACGGGACTCTTATGAAGTGTCCCTTGACACATGATGATCATCATTCTCCCTTTCCTTGTACTTGCACACACTTCTCTGCCTTCTTCCTCTGTTTGTCGTTTGGATTGGAGTGAAACATTGTTTAGCAAGATACAATAAAATATAAGACGTGCTGTGTGGCGAAATACAATATGTACATAATATACTCTCTCCCCAAGAAATGTTTCGACGCTATACTTATTACACACGAGTACTTCCACCGACGGTGTAGGAAGGGATGGAACAGCACACTGTATCAAACGTTAGATTACGCAAGTATTTTCTCCAAGTGACAGGAGGAGACAAAGAATGACTTTCCAGCTGTGTAAATTGTTACAACAGTCAACATTTTGCTTAATGGAATATTCCCATTACGATCCTTTTCTTGCCGTTTAGACTTGCAAAGCTGTCTTCAACAAAACTCTACAACGTTCTCTTCTATACACACCATATTTAGTTGAATGTTCTGCTATCCGGTTGCACCCACTCAACTTAGATTTCACAAGTGAAAATTTGTTCTTTTGATCAGTACTGAAGAAAACTGTGATAATAGGAGGAGAAGACTCAGCTGCGATCAGTTTTTTCCAGACTTTCTCCAAGTTTTTTATTACTGATACTTATAAGTACTTCCATTTAGTTTAAGTCTTCATCCTTTCGTTCTACTTGTAGTAGTTAGATTATGTTGAATATCATAAATGAAAAATTGAGAGTTGGAGAAAGTTATTAAGAAAAACTTTCTTGCTCTTATTTATCTTAACACCTTGTAATATCCAGGGGAAAGTGTGTAGCAAATTTGGTAGTGGTTTTAGGCGAGGAGAAGAGGGAATAGCGAAAGAAAATCGTCTCCTTTTCCTCTTCCTTTCCCCAACCTCACTCTGCTGTCAATGAGAATGAAGGGATGAACGCTGATGCTTCTTTCTTCTTTTTTTGGATTTGCTAGGCTTGCAAGGAAAAAACTGTGAGGAGCGGAGCCCTTCGTTTTCTCAACACATTTCATTGTCTGTCGACGTAATGGCAGTCGCACCACCAGTTGTGGTGGATTTTTGTTGGCTATTATTAGAAACGTAATATAAAAATACATATCCTATTTTCCCAAAATTGCTCTCGCCTCTCTAAACCAAGAAGGGAAAAGGAATTACGCGCTTTTGCTCAACAACGACTCCTACGATTTTGTTCTTTCTCAGCCTGTATATGTATACAACCTGAAACGGAGCTGCTTACAGGAAAGATGGTATCAATAATGACGACATCATCAAAAAGCATTAAGCTGTCTTCTGGCCTTCCTATTTATCACCAGCAAAACACGTTAACTCCTTTTTTGCTAGGTAAGATTTCAACCGTGTTAATGTTCGTTTTTCTCTTATTCACTATTTCATTTCTGTTGCAACAGTCTACACATGAATGTTCGTTACGCAAACTATGAAATATTATTTTGGAGTGCGTAAATGGCAGAAAATTGTTGGCAGTTTGGAAATGGAAAGCTATATGGTCTTCTTTTTACACTCGAAAACGGTAATTTTACAAGACCAAAGAGACCAGTATTTCTGGTGACGTTGAGGAATAAGGGATTTTTCAGTATGGCTTGTTCCGAGACACATTCACGAAAAACTCCTTATAATGATTAGGATGAGAGGAAGGATGAAATGTTATCATCCGTACATGTGGACATAATAGCAAGAGAGAAAGGTGTCTCTGTTTGGGTAGATGTATCTTATCCCTTCTGTCACTCAGCACGTCTTGTACAGTTTCATTTCACTGGAAATGTCAGGTTTTTTTTATATTATATTATTCCCTCTTCAAGCTATTGTGGCTAATAATAACTTCTTTTCAATCCAAGCCATTCCTTTTCAAAAGAAATGTAAGATGCACTACAAAATCCCTCTCTAATTTTCTTAGAAGTCAGAGATTCGCCTGTCATGCTGCTATTGACATTCTTTACAAAAATTGCGACTTGTGAAATACATAAAGATACAGATCCAGAAAGAACGGAACGGACGTAGCTCTGCCGTCTTCAAGATATTGCGGTTGATACAAGCAAACAGCATGCATTGCTTACGCATACATGGTTTACTGTGACTCGAGAAGTATATATGACCACTGTAGACCTTTCTTGTCCTAATAAACTCAATCTTTGTTACGAATGAAAGTTATTTTCTCGTCTATGTAACATTTTTTTACTTTACAAACCGATGTCAATAAGGTATTCATTCTTATAAAATTGTGAGTTTCATGCACGTTGAACTGCAGAGAGGATAACAAATTACCGGATGGAATTTCGAAACGTTCATTGGTTCATGCGAAAGCAATTTTATGATGCAAATATTTTAAAACCAGAGTTTTAGCATTAATCCAAGTACCGAAATAACCAACGAATGGTAATTCTAAATGTTGAATGTAGTCAAAGTTTCACAAGGTAATTAAATTTTTGGCGTGGTTATAGACGTTAAACTTGACATATATGGTATCCTAAATAGTGTTTTAGCTATACTTGTAAGGTTGTAAGTAACCCTGAGCCAACTGCGTCAGGAGTTTGCGTTAATCGCACCAAGTTGCAATTTTCACAGTTATTAGAGCTAAAATGCTAAACTTTTTAAATTATCATGACATACTTCCTACACAAGTAAACGTGCATTTCATGGTTTTTGGCAAGCGATATTTGTATGCTATACATACGCTGTAGGCTAGCGCATATTGGTACTCATTTTCCCCCGTCACAAAATGAGGATACTTTGGTACAAGACTCCAGTCATGTCATCATCATACATCATGCTTTCTACATACGAATTCCCACATTTGATGTTACATACCGAATAGCTTAAAGCGATTGCAATTTAGCAGATTTTTACAGGCGTGAAGAACAGTAAAAACGCATGAGATGTGAAAATACCCATTTCCCCCTTGTTTTTACGAGTACTCAGCGATTGAGAATCGCACACATGCATTCTACGCTCCTAGAAAAGTATTTCTGCGCCGTGCTCTTTTGACGTGTTTCATCGCAGTCTTTTTTTTCGTGCTGCAAACACTGTGCTCGTTGGCAATATTATAAGATTACTGAGATTACTGGGAAACAGGGAATGAGAAACAAAGCAATCTACTATGAGTATTGATAAGTTTCTTTTTCCTCGGCAAAAAACTCGTTTCATCCTTCGAAATCAAGATTAATACAATTCATGTTCTGCCTGTAAGTAACTAGTCACAAAGTGTCATGTCAGGCAGAGTGCAACGAGTCGAGTCGCAAAAACTGTACGTGATAATATAGAACATGAGTTTTTTCCCCATTTTTTCTAGCTACTTCCATGCATCACAGCCAGACCGATGCTTTTATAGCCTACATCATGTATTTTATATTTTAATACAGGACAGCAAATCAATGATGATAGTATTTTGTTGATGATGATCACGTTTGTGATATGACACTAGGGGAAAATTGATATCGGGCAAAAGGACACAGTCTATTTACATACACGTCTCTTTTGTATGCATTCTCAAAGAATTTATTACGCACGCACAACCGTACTACAACAGCCCAGGCAAAATTACAGATAAAAAAATTGTGTCAGCATAAATTTACAATGTCTATATACTCCTACATCATTTACGACGTTAATAAACGAAATTTTTGCAAATTCTCACAATTAACTGTCTCTTCTCCACTATCCATTTTCCTTTTCGTCTCAGCTAGAAAATATCCAAGAATTTTTTATTTGGAGGATGGACATAGTAACTACACAGCTGCATATTTCAACAGCGAGAGTTAGCAGTTGTCGACGGCTTCTCGGCACGAAGCATATCTATCTAGGAACGACAACAACGGGCTATAAACATTTATGGTGGGTTTGGCACGTGGCACACACTGACAACTAAATGTTTAAGAGGTGGACTCCCAAATGAAATATTTACGTAAGATACAAACTCACAGTATTACTTATCAGCATACACATTTATTTAGTATCACTTCTTCACATCAAAACAATTTTGACTATATATATTCAACACGCCCCAGGTTGGCTAGTACAAATATGAGTGGGACACCCTTCCTATCAAGTGAGAGCAAAAATATTGGGTTGAAGATAGCAGATGACATAGTCCAAACATGATGACGTATATATATAGTTCTTATGGACCTGGATAATAAAAGCGGCAGCTCACACACGCTTCACTACATGCATGAAAACGTTTTGACGTTGTGAGTTTGTGCGTGAAATTACGGTAAGATATATTAGATTTTTACTTTTTCTCGCGATAAAATCAACTCGTCGAATGCAGTAAAGACTATACAGAGCGAGCGAGCAGAGAGCACAGAATAAGAACGGAACGCAAAACTGTGGTGAAATGTTCCGTGTTCTCAGACGCACGGCTCATGTTAAAATGAAAGAAGGAAGGAAAGCAAAGCGGGTAAATATAGGAAGAACATAAGCAGATTTTCCAGGAGTGAAGTGCTTTGCCTGGATACCGGCTCAAACTCTCGATCGTAACAAGAAGGCTCTTATTACTTTGGACTTTTGCTAATACAGCGCAGCGTCAATGTAGTTTACGATACTACTATATATACCAATAGTCTTCTGTCTTCTGCTATTATACCGGCTCAAACTCTCGATCGTAACAAGAAGGCTCTTATTACTTTGGACTTTTGCTAATACAGCGCAGCGTCAATGTAGTTTACGATACTACTATATATACCAATAGTCTTCTGCTATGATATGAGTATGTTGTATTGAAGGTACTTGTTTGTGTATGCAATGTATATCCAAGCATGGTTACATTTCTTCGATGTTACATATATGTATTAACTATGTCCTTTCCTTGTTTTCTGATGCTCTATTACCGTCTTATTTCTTTGGGAATGCTTTTAGTACTGTGTCGAATATACATTTTGGTTAGAACGTTACGGTATGATTTATATAATAATAATACCATACGTGGGAATTGTACTATGCGTTCGTGCTTTAAATACGATGGTCAATACGGACATTTCCGATTAATCTGAGACATTGCGTTATCGTAATTCCTAATCATGTAAAATACTACCTCCAACATTTCCTGCCTTTTGGCGATTCTCAACACGCCAATTTTATTTAGTTGGCTCAAACACGTGTGATCAAGAGTTGCTTGTACTTAGTACTTACTCATGCAGATGAAGAGAAGACTGACTCACCGACGCAGAAATAATGAGCACGGAATTCGAGGTTAAGGTACAAAATTCCAAGCAATCTTTTAAATATTGAGCAATAATAAAATTTACTAGCGTTAAAAAGACAAAATACTACGGAGAAAACGTTTGGAAAATTCGACGAAAATTGAGACTTGGATTCAATTCGTTTTTAAGAAGAGTATTGGAGAGATAAAATGCATCAAAAGATACAGTAGATTCTGTACAGTACACTGATTCTGACTTACAAAAGATAGGCCTGTGTTTACTCGTAAAATATAGTCAGAGTGTGTAATTTACGTCGAGTGTGTGGGTAGTCACAGGTAGAGAGAGATCCACACATGAACCCACTTTCTTCATGCAATTTTCTCTGAATTTTTGAGCAAGATAATCACAAACTTGGTTTATTCACATATGCTTAGAAAGTAGAAACTGAAATCTACCCACTTTAAGGCAGTCTTGTAGTGATATAGTGTTCCCCATACTTCGCATGGACACGCATGGATTGCTTCCCTGCTTAAGGAACGAGTTATATTGCGATATAACTTACACATGGCTGTGATACTAGAGAGTTATCTAAGATTTTGTTTTCTTGAGACAACCTCTCAACAACAAAGTACATGATTAGAATGAAGTATAAAGCATGCTTGACCGCATGCTCGAATTTTGTTAGCTTTTTTTATAAATCAAATCCAAGCTCCCTACTCGTAACTCGTAGTATTTAAGCCCTGTTGAGCCTATGAATGCTACTTATTTTCTTTGTATGACCAAATGCTAAAAGATTCAAAGCTGATAGGCCACGAACTTCTGACGACTGAATCCTTCCAGTAGAAGTTCCATGTTCTATCATTGTATTTACGACTTTCTTTATTATACTTTTCTCTATAGGGTTTTCGCTTACCTAACTCGAGCACGTTGAGCATANTTCTATCATTGTATTTACGACTTTCTTTATTATACTTTTCTCTATAGGGTTTTCGCTTACCTAACTCGAGCACGTTGAGCATAGTAATCCATTACGCACTTCTTTTCTCCTTACGTCATCATGTCTGGTAATTCAATCAGATTGACTCTATAAAGCTTTATAGTATTATATTGACATTTTCATGGTACTCATGGCTTTGCCTTTTTTCATTACCATTGCGTTGTGCTACTTTGGTAATGGAGAGCACATTCAATTGATACTCTTGCTATTATGTTATAGTTTTTGCAAAATAATTTCTATTGAAGGTATGCATGAACTTTGTCTTTTAACGAAGGACAAATTCGTGTATTTACTCTCGCTTAAGTCTGTGCTCAAAGTTAAAATACATTCAAACTGCAACACACTCATCTCATTTGCAAATAAAAGTTTGGAAATAAAAATCATGCCCAGAACAACAACAAAGAGCTTTAAAACCATTATAGTAATTTTCAGAACTAAACCCTGCTAGTCTATATAATAGTAACAAAGTAGCAGTGATGAATTCTAGTCATATGTTTCAAGGGCACATATGATACATCCATATATATATATATACGTTTGTTTAATCAGACATTACATTTATTAAGGAATCTTGTTCATGCCTTATCATTTTTACGCAGTATACTTGTGATCAGACGTGAAAGCTAATCCCTATACAAGATTGCTCTGATACTTTCGAGTATGTTAGACAAGATGTTTATTCGCGTAAAGAGGTGGTGGAAGCAAAAGGCTATTTTTAGATAATATTTTACTCTCATCATTTTTGGAAGACTTTTCGAAGTTCTTGTGCTACCAGTAAAAACACTTCATTGCATTTATAGGTAAGAGGCAACCATCTCTGAAATTCAAGCCTTAAAAATACTCATAAAGATTGAGTTAAAAATAAACTGTTTCTTGAAGTTTTGGAAAGCACACATGAAAGTGCTACCTTTTTCTCGTTGTAGTGCATAGCAAACAGCTCAAATGGAAACGCTTTTCCAGATTTCATTTTGAGAGAATGAAAATCCACCTTCCTCCGCAACAGTGGTAGCAGCAGCCTGTGTCTAGAAACGAATATTTTATCTGAGTGCATTATTGAAACACTGCCGTTAGCTAGGACTGACGACGACTCTTTTCTCTTATTGGTTCATGGGAAGTAGCACAAAAGGTAAAATTTTCGAGATACATATCTTTTTACGTACACACGGAGTGAGCACAAGAAAGAAACAGTAAACAAGCAAAGGAAAGTACACCAATATTGCGTCAAATGGAATAAAATGCTTGGATTTGTAATTTTTATGCAAATGTCAGCTCTCTCTCTTCTTCTCCTCGTAGCGTTTCTCGAAAAGCGGAGCAGAGACAAGCTTTATCGAAATCAACAGACGAGTGGATGAAGACAACTTCATTTCTGTGAATGAAAATGCCCCTATATATACCCCCAAACAAACCTGGTCTCTTCTCGTACGCGTCGTATAACAAGGTATTATACAAGTTGTATTTGTGCATCTAAAATCCTTTCAAAAGCTTGGAAAAAGTAATGTTGTGCTATCGCATGGTAAAAACTTTCACATCGAAGTGCGGTGAACGTGATGTATCAAACTGGGTGACAGACGTGCTGTATCACCTGTGAAATTTTATAAAAAAAAAGAAGAAGAAAGGCTGCCGCCACTTCCTTCATTTCAATTTCGTTTTTGGATTTTATCAGCTCCTCAAAAAAAACCTTCCGTGCTTTCCCTGTATGGCATGTATTCAGGTGCCGATTAGCTTCATTTTAAGGAAGCAGTCAGCAACACATGTATATTAGATACTTTAACTTTATATTAGCTGATGCGATTTCTAGAAAATACTTTGGATGTCAATTCTATATCATGTTTGATAAAAAAAACTTATTTCAAATGTTTTCTCACATGTCTCAAATATTAAAATACACAATGATATACAGCCCTTTTGTCCTTCAAAGAAGTCCTCGAAAACATCCAGTTTAAAAATATAAAATCTTGAGCCTACCGATTATCCCTTTCTATATTCGTTATAATATACATATTATACGATACTTTGTGATTTATCTAATTCAGCAATACATATATCCGGAGGAGAAATCCATTCATCCTCTATCTCCGCATTTTCATAACAATTTTTGTTCCTAGAATAATCCTATATCCGTACCTACTCCGAGATTCTGGAAATTCAAAGCAATGAATTTTGTTGATGAAGCGATAGGACGGATACACACGTCGAAACAAGAATTCACATAAAATGCCCGCTCGATATTTGATATTGCGATTGGTTCCGTGACTTTTTCACTTGAATCCGTTTCTTTCTGATATTACTTTTTCGTTATTCCATTCCGTCATATAAACCCCATTTCTCTCGCTAAAAGTAATACTCCGCGACATTTTCTTCATTTTCCTTACGCTTCTCTTTCTTTCTAATTCACGAAAAGGATGCAATGCAATGTCAAAATTTTGTGGTGAAAGCAAGGGAGTAAAAAGGAGGACAATTGAATTGTCTCCTGTATTTCTCGTTTGTGCTCATCGTCAAACTTTCAGTGAATCTTACCACCACAACCAAGCCAAACTATGATATATAGAATGTTATGTTGTAGGATGTGTATTTATATGATATCAATGCTTTCATTTCAGGTTAACCAAAATGAAATGATTACTCGGTCTACCAGATATACCACAAGGAGCTGTGCCCAAAATCTATTTCTCTCTTCTTCTTCTTCTCCTCCTCCCTGAGGAAATCCAATAATGTGAGAAAGACTTGAGCATTTTCTTCATTCACCTTGCTTACTTTACTGTGTGCGAGCACAAAAGTAACCGTACAACAACAGCAGATAATTTGTAGTGCAGCAGTCGTAGCAAATGTGCCAGCACAATACTGAAGCAAGTCAACTGAAAATCCTTTACCCCACCGATCCTGAATAAATACGTTACGTAAGGGACTACTCCATTCAATGAAGAGGTACAGGGAAAGGGTCTAATTGTAATACTTATTTATATACCAAATAAGCATTTCCTTATACCTACCACCTTTCATTGTGCCAAAAAATCAGGACTAATTCTACCATCTACTATACTCCTCAATTCCACAGTGGCCAAAAACTCCCACCTACTTCGTAGGAAAAGCTTCAATCCCTGAATACACAAATGTGTGTGTAACTTCTCTTGGCATTTCGCATCATTCTTGCTTACTCCTGAAAGACTGCTAAAAAACAAGAACGTAGTATACTCTAGTGGCAGGCGGTAGACAGGAAAAGGAGTTTTCTTTATTCTCACATTTGTGGTGAATAATAGCTGTGATCAAGGAAGCGACACAGCAAAGTACATGATAATCATGATAATATGTATATATATATTTACATCTGAGCTCTTGTCTAAATAGCATTATAAATGTACATAAACAAAGGCAAGGATCTTTAACTGTTGTGCTCTCTTTTTGTAGATCGTTGAAGACCGAAAAAGACGGAGGGAAAATATTCAATTCCCTGTCAAATGAGCAGCTATATATAGTTCGGCGAAACAAAATATGTAGAATGACTTTCTCTCGTTTTTGAACAATGTACGAAAAAGAAGAGTCGGTTGTGCCTTTATTCTTTAGCCCTTTTCATTCTAGAGCCGATGAAGCATGTCACTGCTTAACTTGGAAGAAATGAATGAATGAGATGAGTAAAACAAAACAAAGTTTTCCCTCTCAACTCAAGTTAGCACAATACCTTCTTCGACTTTCTCCTTTCCTTTCCACCCTTTGTTTTGTTGGCGAAAGTTTACAAGTTCAAAAATTCGGATAGAAAAGGTCTTGTCTATTCTATTCTTTTTAAGTTGAGTTCTACGTTGTCTTTCTGTCAGTTAATCTAGAATGATGTCACCTATACCTAACCCAAGAGTAAGTTAGTGCCTAAATTTGATTTTACATTATATATGGTTTTCTAGTCACCTTCATATTCATGTTTGAATGATGAGCAGAGGAACTCAACTGGAAACTTTTTGTTTCTTGTCTTTTATGAATAGTGAATGCCTTTAGGAGGACTGCACTGTCAAAAAATACTCTTTAAACCAACCACACAAGCAGAAAATATTATTGGTGGACCTCCCCCTGCCTATGCTCAAACGTTTGGTGGAATTGGAAGGTATAAAATTGGTGAAAGAGTTTAACCGTAAACATATAGTAGAAACAAACAGCGTTTCACAGCTATTAAAGATCCAAGTGTGGACTGGAGGTAGCTACACTATTGCTTTTAGTTTTACGAGTTTAGGTTCTGGGCGTCAAGACATCGGATATTAGATATCAAAATGCACAACTGCACACCCCACACATCGCACTACCACATCAAGTCAACAAGATGCATGTATAAAACGTGTAGAACATGTCAGTCAGTGATAATATAGTCTTAAAAGTTTGTCTTTACCGTTATGTACACTGGTTTGCAATGGGGATATATGAAATGGTACTCATGAGAGACGCCACTTACTACAAAGTCGAAAGTGGATGGGAGAGAGGAGGTAAGACAGCAAGCATAAAAGGTAGATTAAATATCGATTTTGGCTCTTTGTATCTGACGCTGAACATAAAGTAAAAGGTACATAAGAGAATATGGAATTTGGATTATATATATGATACTTATATACATCATCGTAAGTAAGATGATAAACACAAATGTATTTGGTTTGGTGTAAGTTCATTCATATTCCCCGTCGCAATATGCTCTCTCAAGGGTTCAAGTAATCTCAATGATTTTCGTACACTTCAAGATTCATGTACTCCCATTCCATAAAAACTCTAGAAAAGGGGAAACAACTGCCTCCTGTTCTGTTCTCAAACAGCTCTTAGCTTCCTCTACAGCACTTCCTCAGGAAAAGAATTATGTAATCTTAATGAACTTGCATAATTGATAGTGGGTTGATGATGCCATCCAGATGTCAATATTCACGAGGTATTCAAAGCACCTGACTATGCACACACCGCATGCCACGAAGAGCATTCATGACAAAATTATTATGAACTTCGTCCTATGAGCATCTCAAGTGTAATCTTCACAACTGAAGTTTTTAAGATGGTGGTGTTGGATGTTCTGTTTGTTAAAATGGAGAAAGTAGTATTATTTTGGGAAGCATAGACGGATATTAGAAAGCAAGTAATTTAAAATGAACGCGTAAAGTTTGAGCCAACCGTAAATGGTGCCTTCTGCTTTTTTAGGTGATCGAGGTGGGCCATACAAAACCAAAAGATGGTCACTTGAAAACCTTAAACAGGCTTGAAACCCCCTACCCTCCTTGCTTCCTGAAATGGAAGCTATAAATGAATATTGCTCTAAATTTTTATGGAAGCTCATTTTTGCAAGAAAAGCACCTACGACCTAGACTAAATAGGCTATCGGGTATTACATCGAATTCTGAGAATCACTTCCGATTGAACGACATGACTCAATTACGATTTTAACTTTTTTCCACCGCTAAATTGAGTTGCACACCGCATTGAAAGGTCTTTTGAATGTATTTATATTTCCCATTAAATGTAATTATTCAACAAAATTGACTTAGTAAATATAAGCTAGTACCGATTTTTAAAAACAGGATATTGAGTCCCAATTTTAAAACCTTGTTTAGGTAAAAGTAAAGGCAGAAGTAAAATTGATAGCTTACCTCCGCAACAATCTCGTAAAACATCCATGCAGTTGACGCAAGATAGTTTGCTGAACATCTTATAGCCCACCAATTTTTTATCGCTTATTGGTTTCTCTTGGAGCTTCTCAGGAAAGTGGTTTAGAGATTGGTAATGGTGGCGTTGATTCTTCTTGTCACTATCTTTGTTTCCTTTATCAATCTGCCCAGCTTCCTTGTCGGCTGCCGCAAGCTTTTTCCTCAACTTTCGAATTCGTATCTTCTCTTCTTTGGAAAGTTTACAATGTTGCTCATTAGAAACCACAGTGTCTGTCGGTTTTCTTGGGGCAACGAGAACCGATGCAATTTCTGGTTGATAATTTGATGAGTCCTCACGACTTTTCTCCTTCCCCAAAAGACAAGCTTCCGTTTCCGTTGAGCTCGTACTAGCGCTACTGTGGCTGCTACTGCTATTCAAAGATTCTGTGCTGGAATCAACTTCTTCAGAGGAACTTTCTCCATAAGAGCTTCCCAGATTGCCGCTTACACGGCAGTCACTTGGTTCCTCCAAGGTGTTACATCCTTCAAGACTAACTGCTTTTTCTTCATCCTACCAAGAAATCAAATGAATAAAGTCAGCGAATATTCTTGCATGGCCAAGTGAGCTCAGCTCAACCATGCAGTAAATATATCTTCCATTGTGCTCATTCATTCACTTGGAGATAGTATATAGATATGGCCTTAATTACACATATGACTGGATGGAGAAGATCTTTCATTTTAACCTTCTAGTTCGACCTGAGTCTAAACTCTAAATTCTTCAGTCAAACATGCTGAGTTATGCCTTATGTCAATATTTGCACAGCATGAACAATGTGTTAAATACTAAATGCTCTTTATAAATTTTCTTCCTTCATTGTCCTACAGATCATTATTCTATATATTTATATCTTCATAGATTAAATCATCATTACTAGAAACTAGACCAATGCTAATACCATCTTGTAAGACAATTCCTGAACTTGAAATGAGACAACGTTAAATGGAATGGGCAACCAAATCCAAAATCGACGTGGTTGAATTGAATCCAAATTCCTACAAATATATATTAATTACATATAAAAATATGCGAAATCACGACTATCAAAGTAAGATGTACACAAAGCTACATGCAAAATTATATATAAGAATAAATAGTAATTCAATTACACACTGATTCATGCTGTTGATGCATCAAAATTTTATCTGGAGGATGCAGTAGGTAATGTTACTAAGAATGGATACGTAAGCAGATTATTTGTAGCCACTTCGAAGACAATATTCTTTCGCTTGACTAACTGCCAGAGCTCGCATCTATATGGCACACACCGTTACTCAAACTCAAGTGAATCCTACGATACGATAAAACTGAAAACTTTTTTATACCCCACATAGACACTCTCCTTTCTGATTACCAAGATAAAACTAGACTTTCTCTCTTGTGTGGTATTGAGTGAGCAGTATACATAGACCACTTCACTCTCTATATACTCTTTGAAAATTTTCACTTGGTCTGCACTTTCGTCGTCGTGAGCGCTTGGGTATTTTACATGTTGATTTTGTTTTGTGTTCTCTCAAGTGTCTCTGCCGATAGCTGACTGACTCGTTGGCAAAACTCGTCTTCAGATATAACGGAATAGGCCGGATGGATGCCTCCTTTTGATTTGAGAGTAAGTTTTATATGATGATGATGATGTCGTCGTTATGAACAGTGGAACGACAAGATGAAGGATGTCTCATCGTCTTCACTACTGGTTCCATCCGCGTCAGAAAATTATTACTTTCATATAGCTTAGAATGAATGGTTCAACAGATATTACTTTACTCAGGCAAGTGAAATCAGGCAACTGGAGAATATTTTTCTACTTGCAGATATATATTATATCGTTTTCCAATAAAGGAGAATGTGTAGTCGACCAAGTAATACCTTTTCATCAGCCGTAATGCAAATCTTATAGTTCGTTTTAGGAAAAGACTGGGAATGTGGTTGGTTGGAAACTTAGTGCGACTAGCTATATACGTTTACTAGTAAACAGTATCCAGAATAAAAATAAGATTAGAAACTTGAGCTGATCCAATTCATCAATGATCCTTCTCTGTATGTCATGCAGAACTGACGGAAAGGAAACTACTTCACAAAAGTAAGCACACATGCATACCTAAGTTCACATCGCCTAGGCTTTGGAAACATAAGAATATGATAAGCGGAAGAAATGGGCCTCTGTCACAAGCATATTATGTATCTAGTTAGATGATTCAATTAAGGAAATGAAAGGAACGAATGGAATTTGATGAGACACTTCAGATCAGTTTCACGACATGACCACCAAACGTCAACTACACGAGTCTATAGTGCGAGCAATATGCTATACTTTAACGTATTCCAATTTCGACAATACTGTCTACCATCATGTAACTGGGACGTATCATTAATAATAATATTTATTGTTACATGTGTGGCCAGGATACCTTCAGCAGATCGAATCGAAAGGTATTTGTAATACTAATACACATGCGATCAATGCAAAATGTTACTGGAACAGATACTCGATTTAAGGGAACCGGAAGGTATGTAGGTAGTAGGTGGTAGGTAAGAAACCACACAGCATTGCAAGTCTGAGCTAAAGCTAAATATATGTCGCTTTAACTTTGACCTCATAACTTGCTCCACATTAGGTAATCCACAAGCGGTAATAAGACTTGCTGACGCAAAACAGATATGACTCTTTGACGCATATGTCCAACACTAAAGAAACCAATAAAGGTAAATGGATGAATCAAATGTACTCCTGTGATGCACGAAATGAAAGTAGCATTAGTGCATTCAAATGCCAAAGACAATACAATGATGACCATTCTTCATATGAAATTTCGTTTCGGACCAGAGAAAGAAAAAGCGTATACTCACGTCAAGTCAACCAATGATTGTGGGATAATTGCCGTCGTATGTGATGACGAGAGAACTAAGGATGAAGGATGACGAAGTAAAACATATTACTCCCATATAGAGATCTTTAATTACTTTTCGTTTTCTTAAGATTGTCTAAAAATATTATTATCTTGAGCTTAGCAAGGCTACACGAAAACAGCACGACCATGAGGTTAAACTGAGATGCGAAAGAACCTTATTGAAACGACTTGGTCAAGTGTAAGAATACGCTGAAGACGTCAAGAGTTATGGCCACAAAGAGCAAACTGCACTTTGACACGCATCCATTTATTATGGTTCCCTAGTCATTAATGAATAGAAGTGAATGATTATACTTCATAAAAATATCCAGAAAAGCATGCAAGAACTGCAATGTATACTGCATACCACAGTGCTAAATGTGAATAATAATATTATGCAAAATGCATAGAAAAGTACGGTTTGGGGATGCTAACAATAATTATTATATTATGTACCTGGTTTTTAGTAATCACCGTTTCTCTAAATCTTGCGCAATTATATTATGCGGCTTTGGTAGATCGTGGGTAATGTTGAAAGTAGGTCGATATAGATTACATGTCTATTCTAACCATTTATACACCTTCCTATTTTTGGATACAAAAAACAGCCCACGCCACAACTTTCTTACTCTCAGCACAATAAGTATGTTCCATACAAACAATGACCGTTCGCGTTCGTTACAAACACGAATTGCACGATACACATTGGTTGAGAAGGCAGTACACTTTAGTCCAGTACGAGGAAGTGAGATAGTACCAAAGCACCAACAAGTATGATCAACAATGTATGACATAAAAATACAAACTTTGAAGGCTTTTCATCGCTGAAGAGGCAACTCGATATTTTTGATGTCACATTTATACTTCCCTGATAAAATACGATAGGTAAACTTCAATAACATTTCATTTAGCAATAAAGGAAATGAAATTGTCCATTCTTCCAATATACCTAATTCAATTTACGCTATGACGCTATCAACCTTACATACTGACCCTAGACTCATCTGGCAAGTGGCAAGTTCTTATAATGTACTGATAGTTCAGGACCAAATATTTTTCGTTAGAAATACAGCAGCAGTAGTAATAAGCAAAAAGTATTATATCAGTTGGCAGAAAAATATTAACAATTTCCGGTATGATTGTCTTTTGTCTTTAAGGAAAAACTTCCGATTGCAGTATTAGAAAATGTTGTATTATTAGATTATATATATTATTGAGCTGTGAAGGCCAGTATAACAAGTGAACCAAGCATTTTTAACAACTTCAAGACGCAGCTTAGCAAAGAAGTGCGCAGTACTTTATAGTTTTGATCTTCTGTCCATGAGTGATAACTTGATCACACAAGCTTAAACATGCACACAAGCGGAATGATGATGAATTGATGACAGGAAGTAACGTACAAACAAGATGAATTTTAGCCACTTGTCTGGTTCCGTTCGGTACCCACAAGCTTACAATCAACCTTTGACATTTCTTAAAGCTATGTGTAATACAATGGTCTGTAGAGTAACTAATAATCCTGCAAAAAGAAATGAGAACTCGAATCAAGAGTTCTATGATGACAAGATAATGATGTCACTATGATGCAAAAGTTATACATGTACGTATTATTAAACGTATTCAGTCTTATTTATGTACAATCATATATACATTGCTTGGGTTCGCGACATATTCTATTGCATATTGGATGTTTGTGTGTCTTCACTTCACGTGCTCAATTACGAATTAGCAACCGAAACCGATACTATTTCCACAATCTAAGGATGTACGTACATACAATGTACAATACATACTGCCAACCTGCGCAATTTCGTTGATTTCTCCGACTTTCTTTCCATATATCTTTGTGTATTAGTTTCCTATATTAAATTCAATTGTTTTCAGGCTCAGGTTGACGAAGAGATAACTTACATATATAAACAAGAAGTTGCGGAACATGTACATGCATTTCAATCATACATGACATTCTGGCAGATGAGTTAGTAGCTTGTATCAAGAGTCATGAAAAGTTATACATCAAGAGCGAATTCCAGGAAAGCATGCCGAAGTATATTGTACTGTTTGCAAATACTTGGATTGTTACACAAGGACAATATAATAAGAAAGTAATAAAGACGCATATCATGTTGCGCACTCTTGTACGTGCACACTCATATTACTTCCCTCGTACAGTTCCATTCGTCACGGTTAGATCAATCAATCAAAAGCTTCACAGTATAAGGTCAATTGACGAGCTACATGTAAGTAATTGGATTAGATGTGCGGGCCCATCGTAATTACCTATTAGATAACAGCTTTTAAAAGGGATTTATTTATGATAAATTCTGAAAAAGATCAAAAGCTCTATTATTCTGCTTTGCTTAAGAAATCTTGAGAATGTTCATATACCTACCTGAGTTTATAATACATGGATGGAATTCAATTTATTCAGACTAAAACCAGAACCCGAATATCAAAGGAAAATTAAATGTAAAATACCTACACAAGTCAAGGAAATTAACCTTATACGAGCGTAGGACGTAGAAAGAAAGTGGGGGTTTCCAAATAATCAAATCATGTTACCTTTTAAAGAATCCATATCTCTACAAAAGCAATTTCTAAGCAAACTATATGGCTTCGTTCTAGCAAAGTTAAATCAAATCACAACGTTCATGCTAAACCTAAGCCAGCTTTGTCTTCAAATGTGGAAACTGGAAAGTTGAATCTTCTGAATGAAAAGAGACATGTGAATGTGCAAATAACTTCATAACATGCTCAATCTGTGACTACACATACATAGGCTCTCATTAAATTCTCTAAAAACAGCTTTTGCAGATCTAAATCTACACAAAAAGAAGGGTGGTGACAATGCCAAACTGCGCCGAATTAATGGGAGAAAGCATATCTAGTGATTCTGTTTTTGCGTTATAGAATTGATCACGAAAGCATAAATACATGCATAACTATTTACCAAGCTCATTATTTTAACTACTTACACATCTACCAGATGCCCATTAAGCTTCCAAAAAATTGAATAGACTTGAACAGCGTGAATACATGAAGGAAGACATACACTAGGTGTGTGTGTTTGTATGCTTTGCAAATCCAAAATTAGTACAAAAGCTTACACACGAAACAGGAGAGACTAAAAGTTTATTCCAACAAGAGACTTGCTGGTTTCAGATTATTTCTGGGTTTCCTGAATGAAATGGTTGCCCCACATTTCGTGTGCATATCCCCCTCTCTCTTCCACTGAGATTTCTACTCCATATGGGTAGTTCACACCAGCCAATTCAAGCATTTCCCACTGTCTGTTGCAGACAACGGCTTCAGAACAATAAATAATTCACACCTCTGTTTCTCTTTCTAAGACTTTCTTTGTATGAATTATGACTTCTCACTCTACTTCTCTCACTCTCTCCCTCTCTCTTCCCTTCCCTCTCATTTCTTCATTGTAAAGATTGTCTTTTTGGGAATGTGGGATGTGATAAATGATAAATGTTCCAATTTTCCTTCCTCTGGAGTCTTATTTGTTGTTTTGGATTAATGCTGCAAGAGGAAAATGAGGATGGAAAACAAGTCTTCCACTCACTCACACAGGTATTGCATGAACACTAGGAATTCCTCTAACATCCAATAACCTCACAACAGGATATCTAGAAATTCCATGTTGTAGTCTCTGACTTTCTTTATTTTATTACTAAGATGAGAATGAAAGTTTGCTAGTTTTTCAGGGTTTCAAAGGAGAATAGAGGATATATATTATTGTCTTTTTGATTGCAATAATAATGCTGAAGAAATCATTAAGATTAAATCTTAGAGAGGTGTGAAAAATTCATATGCGTCATCATTACAATTTGACTTTTCTCCATAAAGGGTGCAACAAAATACCATTATACAGGTATGAAACAGTAAAGTTATATTAGACTTGGTTGGACTGTTCATGTGTAAGAGAGAACCTGGGTGCAAAATGCCCAGAGTCCAGATTGCTATTGTTCACCGTTACCTTCAACCTTAAACATTGCATGAACAACAGCACTTCTCTCGTTCTCTTACATTCTCCTGACAGAAATGAGCTCCTAGGACATGACTTTCTAGACTGCGGTGCTGGACTACCAACTACACACAACGTAGCTGTTATTATACGGACAAACAAGCGCTCGGATACTTACGATGATGATGAGAATGCGAAGGATATTGGAGAGGATGGAATATGGAATACATGCAATGCTTGCAGAAATCCTGAAGCATAGCATATAAGCCGTGTTATATAAGGCAGAATTGAAGCACTATATATACGCTTCACTGGGAATACTGCCGAAATACAGACCTCGTGCTATCCTACATGCAGAAGATGAAAAAGAATCATCTGTTTTTCAGCATCGACAATATTCAATATTAATCTTGGTATAAGTCAAAAGCAAGTGTATTTGTTAAGTTAATGCGAAGTTCATTTGTTATAATTCTGTTTCCAGCAAGGAATCGGATATTAAGTTAAATTTCTCGTCCATGTGCTGTGTTCAATTTCAATTATCCATCAGAATTTGTTGAGATTTTGATATACATACAGAATTAAACGTTCTCATTCTCATACACCTCTTTGCATGTTCGAAATATTTGCAATTAACATGCAGCAATAAGTGAAACTTGAGTATTGTGTAAATGTGTTACATAAAAGTTCCATGCATTGCCAGTTTCTTTGAAATTACCAATATTTCAAAGTACATCGAGAAAGTACAAATAATATTGAGAATTGGTTAGTAAATTACCAGTATCATCATTATTTGAAGGCGCACTGAAGGTAAGCATTCATTTTTGTACATACTTAGCTCACTCATATACGTATATAGTATGCGTTTGTTTATGCGAGGTTAGAAATAATACAGCAAACGGTAAAGCATTCACCGCGTTCATTTTCAGCGAGTTGAGTTTGTTTCTGCTGCCTCATAGATAACATTACCAACGTTTAAAATACTAGCAATCAATACTGAAGGGTTATATATATTATGTTTACAGTGATCGTGTTATACTTTGCTATCTTCGGTGATGTGTTGATAAGTAATAAGTATGTTGACTCGCAAATGAACATAAATAATGTAACGTAATATTCATAATGTGTATGAATAACCTTTCGGTACAGCTTACATGATATACTTTTACTGAATATTTCGTCGTTACATGGCTTTTTTACGGCTTACGTTTAGTATCGGGAATTTAGGATGCTTTATATAAAAAACATCCTCAGTCCAGCATCTAATGTACACCTCATCGTACGCATTAGATTAGTCAGTTATTTGCATGCTATTGATCTTACGTGTACGTCTGCAACATAAATTTAAAACGTCATAAACAAAAAAATGAGCTGGTTTGCTTAAGATCTAGCTAGTTTCTACTTTAACTAATGTTGAATTATATTTATGCAGTAGAATTAAGTTTAAAGAAATTAGCTTTTAAATGATTTGAAGAAACTACAAAATACGCGCTACATATACTTACATACATG